>APFE031335064.1:37522-86292 GCA_000404065.3 Pinus taeda
AGTCATTGTAAACTGGCCTAAACCCAAATCTGCTACAAAAGTTAGAAGCTTCCTAGGAGCAGCACAGTATTGGAGAAAGTTTATTTCTAACTTTTCCTTGATTGCAGCTCCCTTACATGGTTTAACATGATTGGACAAGGTGTTTCAGTGGGGAGGAAAAAAACAGAAAGCCTTCAACACCTTGAAAGAAAAAATTAGTACAACACCAGTACTAGCACTGCCTGATCTTCAAAGACCCTTTGAGATTGAAATGGATACCAGTGACTATGCCATGGGAGCAGTGCTGATGCAGCACGGTAAACCCATATGTTATCATTCTGAGACATTTAATTCTACAGTAGCTAATTATCTCACATATGATAAAGAATTGTATGCATTAGTACAGAGTGTGAAAAATTGGAAACATTATTTAATGGGCAAAGAGACAATTATACATATTGATCATCAACCATTTCAATATTTACACTCACAAAATAAGATGCATCAATCAAGACAGTATAGGTGGATGGGTTTCTACAACAGTTTCATCTTGCCATCAGATATAAAAAGGGCATACACAATAAGGTTGCAGATATGTTGTCCAGAGCAATCATAAGTGCATCTACTATACTTAAGCATAACTTAGTATTGCATCAAAGCTACATTGAATAGTATGCTCAAGATATAGACTTTAAAGATGTATATGTAGCTTTAAGTAATGGAAAAAAGGTAGAAGAATTGGATTACTATATTAAGGACCAACTCTTGTATCATTTGGAAAAGCTATGCATCCCACAAAGAGAGAGAATTAACATAATTAGGGAGGCACATACTTCCCTGATATCAGGTCATTTTGGGTAAGTAAAACAGTTGCACAGCTACAAAGATTTTGTTATTGGCCAAAAATGAATGAAACAGTTTCTAGATATGTAAGAGGGTGTACCATGTGTGCCACAAGTAAGCCCAACAATATAAAACTAGGCTTGTACACTCCATTACTAGTTCCTTATTATCCTTGGGAAAGTGTTTCCATGGACTTTGTTGGGGGATTGCCTAAATCTAGAAAAGGTCATGACTATTTATATGTTATTGTGGATAGGTTCACCAAAATGTGTATTTTAATACCTTGTAAAACATATATTACAACTTAACAAACAACAAATTTTTCTTTCAGCATGTATGGGTTCATTTTGGATTACCCACTTCCATTGTATCTTATTGAGATTCTTGATTTGTTGGGAAATTTTGGTCAATTTTGTGGGAATTGATGGACACTAGACTGAAGAAGAGCACAACCTTTCATCCACAAACAGATGGCCAAAAAAAGGTGGTCAAAAGGACAGTGATCCAGTTACTCAGAGGCTATTTCAGCAAGCATCCCAAGCTTCGGGGTGAACATTTGTGTTATGTGCAACATGCTTACAGCCAAGCTAAACATTATTCTACACAGAGATCTCCTTTTGAGACCTATTTTGGTTTCACACCAAGGTCTCCCTTGGATTTTGTCCTTGGTAAAGACATAGCAGTTGATGGGCACAGTGATGTGGACAAGGCAACCAAGTTCATTAAACAAATCCAAGAAATTCACCAGGCAGTAGAGGAATAGCTGGAAAAGAGCCAAGCCAAGTACAAGGCAAGGCATGATAAGCATAAAATTGAGCATAGTTTGCAAGTTGGTGATCAAGTTTGGTTGTATATCAGCAAAGACAGAATGCAAGGTGAAGGTAAGAAGCTGAAGCCAATAAGGTATGGACCTCTCAAGATACTTGAGAAAATCAATGAGAATGATTTTGCCTTGACTTGCCAGCTTACATGCACATCTATTAAGTAGTTAATGCAAAAAGCTTGAGACTATTTGAACCTTCATTAATTGAAGATCCTGAATAGAAGAGTCAATTGCCTTCTATTGATGATCTGTTGCCTGAACATCTCAATGAATTGTAGGAAGATACAGTTCTGGACAAGAAGGTGAGAACTACGTGTGGAGGGCATGTTGAGTGCCTCAGGATTGGACTCAAAGGTTCAAAACCAGGTAGTGCAAAATGGATAGAAATTGGGCAAGCAGGGAAACTATATCCTCACTTGATTGGTGCTTAAAAACCAACTTTTGGTGTTCCAAAAGATTTTTTAGTGGGAAGGTCATGATCCAAATTGGATCCTAGAACACTCTCTAAGTTTTCATGAACTCTTTAAAAATCAGGCCAAAGATTAAAAGTCTTATAAAGATCAAGCTTGTCGAAGATATCCTCGTAACAGTTGCAATTTGTGATCATCATGGAACAACGAGGACTGTTGGTCAAGCATGCAGACTGTCGGCCCATGGTCGCGTGTGTTGTCGCAAATTAGGAAATCTAGAGGCCATTTTGAGAAATGGGGGTAGTTTCTGATATGTGATTAGCGAAAATTTGCTAATCTCATATCGCAGGGAAACCCCCTCAAAGAAGGAAAGGCCACAAGCACCAGACCCAAAAAATCATAAAATGCAACGGATATCGCTCTGATTCTGTCAGAATCAGGATTCCACAAAAATCGGTAGAATATGAGAAGGGCTTCGAGCAATAAGCAGTTTCAACCAAGTCCCGCCCAATGTCACTCAATGGTTGCCACGTGTCCGACGGAAGAGAGAGAAAACCGCTCACATCGGACAGGTAAACATCATGTTACTTATTCACCCAATATGGGCGATGATCGTAGGATTTGAAGGCTCAATATCAATGGTGGAGACGTGTTCAGATGGATGACTAGATTTGATGAGGTTAATAGGCAAAGTTGTGTAGGATTTGAAGTCTTATGTGGATGATGCGTTGGTAGAAGGTCGTGTTTCATGGCCATTCTTGGAGTTAACGGAATAAATGGCCATGTCCAAGAGAACTGACACTCATCCGTCATGAAATAGTTGCCATCTCCCTGAGAAGCGTTATACAGTTACTAGTTATGCAGGACAGAGGGATTGAAATGGATAGAGGTAGGGTAACCGGAAAGCCGAGAAGTGGAAATGAACAGTCAGAAAGCAGATTTGCTTTAAAGCCACGAACTAACAGAGAGAGAAGTAAGAAAGTTAGGAGCAGAAAGCAAAGAGTAGAGAATAGAGAGGAGAAGCCGAGCTAACCTCCAGAAGCAAAGGTAGCATTGAGTCAGAGTTAAGACAAAGACAAAGAGAACCAAAGAGTCTATGAACTCCAGAGAAGGCTTGAGAGGTTCAAGTGCACTCCTCTGTAATGCTTGTCATGTATGAGTCTTATATTGGGCTCATACTACTGTGACCAATAAAGGTCCAGAAAAAGTAAAGAGATTCTGCGTACTTCAGAGACTTGGGGGATCCAAGTACAATCTTTCTGATTTATATATGTTATGTGAGACTCAAATTAATCTCATCGTTGTAAAAACTCTGCTTTGAAAACATAATAGAGAGGCCACCACTGAAGGCTGGACTAGGAGACATAGCCCAAGAGTATTGGGTGAACTCCTTATTAAACTTGTTGTGTTTATATGTTTTCCCATTATGCTTTCTTTAACTGCTTCATTGCATGTGTATTTCACAATCTTATTGATTTATTGCACAAAATAACATATGCACATCCATGCACATGAGTTTTTTATTACCTTATTTAATTGTCTTAGATCAATTCCAGATCAAGTAGTAAGATTAAGGTGTGAGGAATAATAATGTTGGTGATTGTTACAAGAAAATTCCATCCATTGATATGAATCCCACTTACTCAATAGTAAAACCAGTTATAAATTGTTTCATAGGTTGACACAAGGAAGAGGCTAAAAACATTAGAGGGAGAGGCAAGGGACTTGATGGAAATATTTCTGAGGACCACCCAACTTTGATATTTTCCTCCATCAACTACTAGGATGGTTGAAGTAGTTGGGAAGCGATTTTTGTGTGCAAGGGGTATAAAAAAGAGCTTGTTGACTTTTGGACCAACAAAATAAAAAATGAAAACAACAAGTTTCTCACTCCCAAGATTTGTAAAAATGGTCTAAACTAGTTCCAGTAGAAAATTGAGATGTAAAAAAATTATGTAGTTGATGGTTCATGAAAGCGTAACAAAATTAATAATTAAAACAACTTTTGAAAATAGAAAATATACCATTTAGTATTAGTGGAAATTTAGAAAAATAAATTATTGGTGTTTAGAATTGCTTGAAAACGTGCCCAAAATTGATTGGAATCGCTTGAAAAGTGGGTTGATTAAGTTTAAAAGAGGGTTGTGTACACAATTTTGGGTGTAAAAACTTAATTCCAACCCTTTAATAGGATACTACCATTATGGAAAAATGTGTAATTGATTTCTAAATAATGTTTGATAATATGTTGCTGCCACCCATGAAAGGTTTGAGTACTTGTTGTGGTATTAAACAACCCCCCATTTATTAATGATAGTAGTTAATATTACGTTAATAAATGGGGACCCTTCAAAAAAAATCTATCCAAAAAACAAAACTTAGCATTTAGGCATTTCTTTTATTTTTTGGAATAAAGCAAAGATAACAATCAAAACCCTTTTTTTAGAAAAACTAGTAGAAACCTACCTTCACACATATAGCATGATTTAAACCCACCAAAAGACCTTTCTAAACCCTCCAAAATCAATAAAATTGATTAAGTAAGGACTCTATGCTCGAAACTATCATAAGATCCGACATAAATTAAGTCCTTAAGCTTTTTAGGCTTAAGTCTCGCATCGCATATCACCATTCATAAAGATGCGAGATGTGAAACTACGATGGCGTTGTAACTATTATCACATCACATTTCAGGGGTTTAAACAAATACCAGGTACTTCCCACCAGCCGATATTGTGAAATGCGATTAAGACCTGGATCCACTCCTTAAATGTCATAAGAAATTTTTTTAGGTCTACCACTGAGTAAAAAGGGTCTTTTACATAGGATATACCTGGAAATTAGCTACGTTTTGGAACAACTAATTAGCGGTTCGCATCTTGGATTTCACAAAAACAGCAAGACATAAGAAAGGTGGAAAGGCATATTGTGATATTGCTTTGTAACTCGCACAATTGCTATCATTGCAGTTCAAAGGCTCGTCACCTTAGAAGCTTTCTTCCCATTTTACGATGCAAACATTTAGGAGCATTAAAGCTAAGGGGTAATGAATCATTAGTGGGAATTTAGTACGATATAACTGCATTTATGTGTGAAAATCCATTTAGCGCAGTATGATATCTTCTTACATGAGTTCAAATAAAAATCCTTTTATCACCTTTACAAGCTATCTACATTATTTCATTTTACGTTCATCTTTGTGTATCCAATAGTTATTGTTCTAAACTTTTAGGAAAAGTCCGCAGAGAAAAGTGTTGAGAACAATGGTGAAGAAGGCAAGGTAGTTGCCTCTAAGAAGTCAGAAATGACTACTCTGTTTACGGATACTACATGCAACAGAGAGGGAGGAACCTCTACATGGGAGGCTATGTATAATATGCTGGAGGAGGAGCAACCAATGATTATGGAAACAAAAATTACAGTTGACAGACATGATTCTTCAGACGCTTCCATGCTGTAGACGACATGCTCATTTTTGCACCTCATAGTCGTGTGGCCAGAGGTAATCCCTTATAATGACATGCTTAAATGGGTTATTGATGAAGTCAACATCTCATACAGGGAATTCAAGAAAATAAGCCAAGGGGTTATGGGATCTTTTAGCCCAGACAACCTATGGCTTATGTGCCACCTTCCAGAGCCATAAGTCATCTACAACAGACAGTTCGTGGAGAAGTTTTCCAAAGAGAACGATGACCCAGTAGACTGCACCCAGACTTGGTTGAATAATGAGGAAAAAATCAAGAAAGACAAAAGTGATATGTACAATACTTCGCCTATTTGTCCCCCTCATAGTTTTGTAGCAGCTATTTTATGTATATTATTTGGTAAACCCAATAGTACTAAGTTCTCCCCAGAATGGTTACCGTTAATAGATGCAGCTGCTAGCACAACTGTAATGAATTAGGCACGAATTTTGTCTAACAATTTAGCAAAAACAATTATTAAGTATAAAACGAAAAGAAGTGTTGCTTCAAGGGTTTACCCTCCATTTTTTATGAGTGCCTATGTCATGGATGCAATTTATTTTAGTTCGAAATTCCCTATCATGGGATGGAAATGGATTGTTCGAAATCTACTTCCCATTCACATATATTAAAAGGACATGTGGGAATCCAATTTTCAACCACATTTTTCAAAATTTGTCTTGGAGTTATGCTCCCTATTCATAAGTGGCATTATAATTGAGATGCCCCCAGGTTTTCCCAAGAAGCTGAAGTAGACATCCTCCTAGTGGCCAGATGGTTTGGGGAGGAAACATTTACATATATCAGGGATTTTGGTAGCATCACCTCCCCCCATGTCCTTCCATACTATGTTCCAAATAGATTGATGGGTAGAGAGATAGCCTATAAAACTGCTAGTGAGGGAGGAATGAGCAAGACATTGAAATATTTGAAGAAGGCCATCTGGCCTACATTCCCTGTGCAGTGTGGAGCATTTTGATTACACGAACTAGGGCATGCATTCAAAGAAGCAGAGAACATGCTATCTCTGTGATTACCTAAATTCCCTGAAAGGCAATATGACCCATTCGACACTGTCGAAAATTTCACCACTCTGGTGAAAATAAAAGTATTCAGCAATGAGGTGGATGTCTTTGATGATATCTTTTTACAGAAAAACACCTTCATAGAAGTGAAGCATATGACACAACTACCTTTTGACTATGAAGATCTAGAAAATTTTACAATTGCAGAGAAAGGAGGTTAGCAAAGGTCCCATTGGACAAATTATTGATTGAACCAATAAGGGAGTCTACTCCCAGTGTGACTATATAAGGTGACTCCAAAGAAAATTCCAAGACCAATTATGGAGTAGAATCTCAAGAGAAATCTACAAGGGAACCACAACAGTCATCGCAAAATGGGAAAAGAAGAAGCATGGAGTCAGTAAAGGATACAACCCAATCTACGTAGAAGATAGCTGAAGAAACATCAGCTAGAAGCAGGCTGAAATCCATACTACCTCCACACAGCCAATAAAACCCCTGGTAATCAATTTAGAGGAAGAGTGGGATAATTTTAATAAAATTATCGACATAGAGGAATAGACGCCAAATTTGCAAACTCCACAACATAAAATAACTCTGGAAACTATATTGGAAGAGAATGCAAATACACAAGAGATAGAGAACATCCTTGCTACCCCCACTTCCGAAATAATTTTTTAGAATTGAAGAAATTCCACCTCTATATGTGTTCTATATCCCACATCATAAGGTCGTGGTGAAAATAGAAAGAAAGAAAAGGAAATTGGACTCTATAGCTCCTACTACCCCTGAAAATGAACCAATGGATGTTATATGTAAAGACTCACCCGTTGACCCATTCGCCAACCTTACTAGACTCTCACATTTTTCACATGCTTACACTATAGTGACCATAGACAAAGAAACAAAAATAAAAATATTTCTTAGAGAAAAGGAAGATAAAATAGCGTCGCTTGAGCAACAATTACAGTAAGTAAAATTTCACCAGTAGACAGAGATACAGTTTGCCAAGCTTCAACAGGTATTTGAACAGATGCAAATAGAACATCGAACCATCTTAGCTGAGAAGGAAGCACAGATGTAGGAAATAGCTTATCTACACAAAGACGATCCAAAAATTGATTAGTTTGTCACTGAAGCACTTGGTCTTAACTCCTAGCTGATGCACTAGAAAGAATTATTCTGCCAAAAGATTTCCCAGTGGAAATCTTATTGTGAAACAAGTGATAAAATGACAAGTCAAGTCATGGAAATGAGACTTGAATATGATGAAATCTTTAGAAAGGTATCTGATTTTATCGCATGGCAAAATATAGAAGATGGGAGAAAGGCTGACCTGCCCAAACTAGAAGAATCACATAAGGAAATCATATTTGCGAGCTGGGATTATCGACTTAAAGAAGTAGAAAAGGAAACAACATATGCGGCGGCAGCAACAAACAGTGTCATAGAAAACATTAATGAGAATTTACATAGTGCCAACCTTGTGGAAGAGTCCATTTCAGGTTTCCTTCCTAATGCAAAACAGCTTGAACAACATTGGAAATAGGCAGCGGTGGAAAAAATAGAAGTGATAAGGCAAATGACTAGGTTAAATTGGTAGGCATATTGGGAACATTTGGTAAAGCCTCATAGCCAATGGATGACCCTGTGATGCCTAACCACTTCTACTGAGAAAATGGCATTAGCACTTATTGATGTCGTATTCACTAGATAGTTGAAAGTTGAAGTCGGCCAACCAGCGCAGCTCAAGCCCATGATGGATATTTGTGATCTGAAGGATCAAATGCAGGTTAGTTAGTCACCTTGTTTATTTCCATTTTGATTTTGTTTTTGCACAAATTGAGGTAGGTCGTTTAAACCTCCTCAACTATTTTTGTAATAATCTATTTTTAGTTTTATAGTTTTATTATTTGACCCCTCTCATGCATTTAGAGAGGGGTCCATAATTTTATCATAAATAGTCTTCAAAACATGCACTTTTGTCCCTTTGAGGATGTTCTGGTGAAATTAATGGAACATGATTTATTTTCTATCTGATTTAGCATCTTCTACTGAAATTGAACTTCTGTACTATTAGATGTTGTTGAATAAACTAAAGATAGATTAATATTTCTTAAACACATGAGTAGGACGTATTATAAATGGTACTTTTATCTCGTAATGCTCTTTACTTATGTATTAAGAAATGATTTCTTCTCGAATTATTTATGTATGAAAGTCTGAATCTTGATTACCATTATTGCACTTCTGTAAGATGATGATCTATATTTTATGTTTAATATATGAATAATTCCTTATGTGATATATGTTTCACAATTGTTTTGGCTAACTTTTATATGAAACTATTATTGTTAAAATTGATTCACTTCTAATCGCAATTGAATGATATTAATTACCAATTTCTTTAAGATATTATTGTAGATCTCATACACCAATTTAAATCTTGGGTATATTATAATTAGATAATGCTTAAATTAGGATAAAATGCATGTGATTGTTAGTTAAGATTATATTAGTTTTACCTTAGACATTACTTTAAAACCTCACATATCACCCCATTAGCACAAGAATTAAATAGATTGGGAAAATGGTCCCATTATCCCCAGTTGGTGCATCTACTCCAAATGGAAAAGGATCTGCCAACCAAGGTCCGAATCGGGTGGCTTTCCCCCATGTTGAAGCAACAATTTCAAGGGCTTTAACATTTTGGTGCTAGAAGGAGGTCTTGACTGTGAATGGAAAGTAAATCTAAATTAACAGGCCATTCTAAGAGTAAAACTCCCTCACCCTCACCTCCAACTTCTCGAAAGTCTTCCAAATCCCTTGATCCTAAGCAAGAAGTTTCACAAAATATTATACAACCCATCGCTGAAATCCCAAACAAGACATATCATTCTTCTTTTACCAAAGACCTTGAAGTTCAATGTTTGATTCACAAATTACAGGGGATTTCGCTATCTCAAGAAGAATCTGAGTTATCCTAGGATAGTGTTACCTCTCAGTTCACTCCATCTCAATGGTTGACTAGAGCACATAGTGAAAAGTTTGGAATTCCTTTATTCAAATTTCCTCTGCCAAGCCGAAAGAGAGCTAAAAAAACACCATCCAAATCTCACAGTGAGTTTCTATCATCATATTCATTCATTTTATCTATACCCTCAGAAGATCAATCATCCACCTGACCACTCTAGATCATGATTCACGCAGGTATAGAAGCTACATCTTCTACCCAATCACCTTCGAACATTGCTGCTACACCTTCCCCTACCCACATACCAGCAATGCCCCAAAATCCTCCAAGGCCATGGACAAATCCAGGGGCTGTTAGGATGGTTGGACATTTACATCAATTACCAGCACGCCCAGAGAAATGGTTTCCCAAATTCAATTGTGATAATGTCCTATTAGCTGAGGAACATATAAATAATTTTATGTTGTCCATTAACTTGAATGAAGTAGAGGAAGAAGAAGCAGTTGTAAGATTATTCCCATATACTTTACATGGAGCAATAGGATCATGGTACTTTTCATTACCATCAGGTTCTATTAATAGTTGGGATGCTTTTCAAGAGCAATTTTTAACTAAATTTGGAGATGATAGATCTACAACTACTCTGATCAATGATCTCTCCAATTTGAAAGCTGAACCGAAGGAACCCATTAAGGACTTCAACTCTGCTTCAATAAATTATTGAATAAAATATCAACGACATCTAATCCTAGTGATGAGGTCCAAAATGAGTGGTACATATCTCCCGTACCATCAAACACAACTATAGTCGTTGATAGAGTTGCCAAACCAACTTTGGCAGAAAATAAGAAAGAGGAAATAACTGTCAAAAACGCATTCTAGTTGTGGAAAGAAAAACACATTAGAAGAATGGAAATGTAAGAAAGTAACCTTCAGAGATGACTTTGAGAAGAAATCACCAAAAGATCCTTTTGATCTTGAAGGGTTACACAAAGTACTCAAGATCATGTCTAATGAAATGGTTGATATTAAAAAACAAGTAGCAAAGACTTCCTCTAAAAAACCTTTTAGACCATTTTAAAGAAATTCCCCTGCTGATCCTAAACCCCCAATTTCCATATCAAATGTTGAATTAGATGGAGAGGAGGACGAAGTTTCAACAAACTAACGATGAGGAAGTAGTAGAGTTACAAGGGATGTGGGATTTTATACTTCCCAATGAAGAAAGTCAAGAAGCATTGCCTGTCGCTACCCGAAGTAAAAATCCTGTTGAATTGTCACAAACAAATCCAAAACAGAAGGCCTCAATGCCACCCCCTATGGACAAAGCATCAGGTAAGAAATCTATACCAAAATTCACTCAAACTACACCTACTCAATTGGATCCTTCCACCTCATCTAAAACTTTGATATTTTCTGATGAAATTAAATTAATATTATTGATGATATGAAGAAGACTAGGGAAAATATCACATTTCATGAGCTTAATAAATTGAAACGTCAGCAGAAGTTACTTCTCAAAGAACATAAAGTAGTACATACTGCACCACTTCCTACTGTCGTAATCTCACAAGCTTCCCAAGAAAGGGGAAGACCCCTAGTGCTTCTTTAAACACGATTGATCCAACTGATATAGATTTAATTGGGGGAATATCAAAATCCCACACTCCACCATTTATCCTTTTGAAGTCTTTAACAAAAACTTAGACAACTGTTTAGTTGATTTTGGAGCCTCGTCTAACATCTTGCCCAGAACGGTTTGTGCAAATTTGAATGTTCAGCCTAAGAAATATGTTGTACGAATAGTTCAGTTAGATTGCTCTCAAGTAGAAGTTGTTGGGGAAATTGACCAAGTAACCATCAAAATTTCATCAAACCCTAAAGTCTTCCAAGTCATTGACATACTTGTAGTTGACATTCGTTAGTTATGGCTTAATCTTTAGTAGGGATTGGTCAGAAAAGCCTCATGGTTATTTTGCAACTGACTGGTCTCACACGTGGCTTCCCTATAATGGAAAACCAAATCAAATAAGGGTTGATCACGAGAAGCATCAAAAGTTCATAGTGACAGAATTAGAAGGAGAAAATGAACCTATTGTGTATAGAAATAATATCATCGGAAATTATTTTGTAGAATCATTTCTAGGGAATTTCAATGCTTATACTTCACCTTTCTTAGAAAACTCTGTTGTCTCTCCAGTTGAAATTTTTTCTCAAACAAACACTTCTAAATGTGTAAATTTTGTAGATAAACCTATAGTTAGATCTTTATTTTGGAAATTATTTTTTGATGGATCTAAATCCAATGAGGGAGTAGGAGCAGGTTGCATCTTAGTTATCCCAGAGGTGGAAAAACTATGTTAGCATACAGACTTGAATTTGATTGCACAAACAACACCGCTGAATATGAAGCACTAGTTCAAGATTTGTAAAAGGAAATTGGACTTAACGTTAAATACCTCCAAGTATTTGGAGATTCAGAGATTGTCATAAAACAGGTGAGAAATACTATACATTGTTTGTCAGGAAATTTGAAACATTATCAATCATTAGTCCAGGACCTCACTCTCCACTTTACAACGTTTAATATTTCCCCTATTCCAAGACTCCAGAATGATAGTGCCGATCTTCTAGCCAATGTCGCTTCTAAGCTTATCCCACCAGAAGATTACAACCCAGATCGGTTTTACATTGAGTTAATTTTCAGGCCTTCTATTCCTGACAATATCACCAACAAGAGAGTCTTTAATATCAATCCGGATATCATAAGCTTCCTAACCTTAGAAGGTTCTTACAATGACTAGATATTTGATGAGGACCGACATGATAACCAACTTAAACAAGAAACAATCATTAATGCTATACCAAAATCTGTAGTTAAGTTGGAAGATTTAGATGACCTTAAAGGCAGAGGTAAACGATCCACCAATTTAAAACCTTATATTTCAACTCTAAGGTTTGAATTGATCAACCATGGGACTGATTTAAAACCTCAAAATATTAACTTAGGTCTTGGTCTTTCATCAGACAAAAAAGCAGCTTTTATAGGCTTGTTGAAAAGATACAAGAATGTCTTTCCATGGAACTATGAATATCTCAAGACATACGACACCTCTATTATTCAACATAATATTCCCATGATATCTGACGAAAGACCTATTCAATAGAAATTGAGGAAGATCCATCCTAATTTAGAAAGTGAAATTAAATTTGAGTTGAATAAACTACAGAAATCCAAAATTATTTTTCATGTCGAACACTCCCTATGGGTTTCCAAACTTGTCCCAGTCAGAAAAAAGAATGAATATATTCAGATATGTATAGATTTCCACAACCTTAATAAATATTTCCAAAAGGACAACTTCCCATTACCTCTTATGGAGCAGATTTTGCAATCAGTAGTAGGCTCAGAATTAATGTCTTTCTTGGATGGATTCTTAGGTTATAATCAAATCTTAATACACCGAGACGACCAGCTGAAAACTATATTCAAGACAAAGTGTGGCACTTATGCTTATCAAAATATTCCATTTGGACTGATCAATGTTGGTGCCACTTTCCAGAGAGCTATGGATATAGCCTTCAAGGGTTTAGTAAACAAATCAATAGTGATCTACTCGGATGATATAACACTATACTCCAAAAAACACAGTAATCATCTAAGAGATTTAAAACAAATCTTTGAACATTTCCAAAGGTATGTAATTTATCTGAACCCCAAGAAGTCTTTTTTCACATTAAGTGAAGGAAAGCTCCTTAGTTTCATTGTGTCCAAATCAAGAATTCATTTGACCCTGACAGAATTAGAGAAATTTTTGAAATACCTTTACCCCATAACAAAGAATCAATGCAATATTTCCTGGGTAAAATAAATTTTGTTAAAATATTTTTCCCCGACATCTCGAGAATTGTTTTACCTATTTAATCTATGATAAAGAAAAATTCTTTGTTTAAATGGGGAAATTCGGAACATGAAGATTTTAGCTTGATAAAACAAGAAATTATAAATGCCCAATCTTTAGCAACCCCAAATTTTTCCAATTATTTCATTCTATATACTTTTGCTTCAGAGAAATCATATGTGGCCATACTGACACAAGTGAATCAAGATAAAGCTAAAGCCCCAACCTCTTTCTTTAGCTCCAATTTGTAAGGAGCTTAATTAAATTACTAAAATGTTGAAAAACAAGCTTTTGTTGTTTTCAAATATATAAAACACTTCAAACCTTTTCTCCTCATAACTCACACTAAAGTAATAGTACCATTCTCAGCAGTGAGAAATATTTTAATACAAAGGGATGTAGGAGAAAAGAGAGAGAACTGGGTGACAACCCTACAAGAATATGACATAGAAATTAAACTAGCTAAAATTGTTAAAGGTTAAGGTTTTTGTAGGATGTTGGGAGGAGCATCAAATCTATAGGAATCACAACATTTAGTTGATGATACAAATCTATGAGTTAAGACTCAATGACAAAGAATCAAGGTATGTTGATATCATATTTTACTTGAAAAATAGATATCCATTAACCCAATTAAATTATACAAAGAAAAGAGCCTTGAGATTAAAAGCTAGGCAATATCAAATTGTCGATGATGTGTTAATTAGAATGAACGATGAATCCATTTTACTTAGATGTCTTGAAAAATATGAGGCAGAGAAGGTGTTGTAGGAACTTCACGATGGACAAGTTGGTGGTCACTTTGGAGGTGATAATACAACACATAAAATCCTACATGTCGGCTATTACTGACCAACACTATTCAAAGAAGCACACAGTTATGTAAGGAGATGTAAGATTTGTCAAACAACTGCTGGAAGATAGAAAAAACTTGTGCTACCATTACAGCCAGTCAACATTGACCAACCATTTGAATAATGGGGATTGGATGTAATAGGTGAGATCGTTCTTGATTCTTATAAGTAGCATAGATACATCCTTACAGCCACTGATTATTTCACCAAATGGGTAGAAGAAATTCCACTCAAGGTAGCCAATTCAGAAAATATTATTGAATTTATAAATCAATTTATCATCACTAGGTTTGGCTTACCATCTTCTTTGATGTTTAATAATGCATCTTATTTTTCAAGTAATGCTATGACAAAATTTGCTCTTAAAAGAGGTTTTAAGCTTATGTATTCGACCAATTACTATCCACAAGTAAATGGATTAGCCGAATCCACAAATACAAATCTCATTGGGATTATTAAATGAACTATTGACCAAGGCCAAAAGAACTGGCATAAGTCTTTAGTGTTTGCTCTGTGGGCAGATCGAATAACTTAGAAAGTCTCCATTGGCACTTCTCCTTTTAATTTGGTCTATGGGAAAGAAGCACTCTTACCAACAAATGTAGCTATTCCCTCCCTAGCCATAGTTCAATTCATTGAAGAAACTCCTTCCTCATATATGCAGGTTAGACAATTATAAATTCTTAAGCTTGAAGAGGAAAGGGAAAAGGCCAGGACCACGCATGCACATCATCAACAGTTAGTCAAAGCCTCCTTTGATTAAAATTTTGTAACTTCAAAGTATTTTCAACTCGAATACCTAGTACTAAAATGGGACAAAGCCCGTAAAGAGAAAGGTAAGTATACCAAGTTCCAACAAATGTGGCTTGGCCCATTTCAGACTGTGGAACAATTAGGCCGATCAACTTTTCTGCTACAAGATTTATCAGGTAAGAGAGAATCTGTACCTGTTAATGGCTAGGTTCTAAAGAAATATTTTCCATAGAAGACTATCTCTTATGTTCACTGTATATTATTGCCTTTAGTTATAATTTTCTTTTAGAAAGAATAATACCAGTTGAAAAGAATTTACTTTTGGTTTTACAAAGAATAGTCTCTTTTTAATTTTGACTTTTCCCTTGTATAAGTAAAGATTTCTATGAAAGTAATCTTCACATATGAAATATACAATTAAGTTTCTATTGCTCTTAAACTCCCTGTTTCTTGCCTCAATTATCAAATTTTTGATGAAACTTAGCTTTAAGAAAGAAACTTCTCCTTTACATCAGTCTAGAAAAGTATCTATAACAAAGCAAAGTCCCTCTTCGGAAAGGCATCTTTAAAACTCTACAATTTTCGTCCAAAAATTCTTAAATAACCAATGATTCTCCCCACTTAATCAACTTTCATTTTTAGAGTTTAATTATAAAATATACTTAAACTTAAAGGATAAGAGGTCCCATCAAGATCCGGCTTACCATGATCATAAGATTATAACTAACTGACATTACCAACACTACATATCAAAACAGGGTAATGGATTAAGATTATATTAATCAAAAGAGAAGGGGTCTCATCACAAGCCAACTTGTTCAGTTAAGTTACAAATAAATTGAATGACATTGTCAATATTGGTCACCAAACCAAGACATTGTCCTTTTAGAAACAAAAGATGAAGATTTGAAGCAACAATGAATTATTTTAGAAAAGAAAGAAAGCAATAAGTACACTTATGAGCATATCTTTATAACTGCATTCTGATTTAAGTGGGATACTAGATCATTTTTGGTTAGAAGGTAACCCCGTTGAGGCTATGAATGCCTACTAGCAGAAGAGTCTCTACCTACGACAACCGAGTATACCAAAAACTAATCTGAGGAGAGACTTCTTGCTTTTATCTTGAAAAAATCAAGTAAAGACTGATGTAGACAAAGTAACTTTTTATGAGAAAAGAATAATAAAAAGAATGGTAGTTAAGTAGATGTTGTTTTATTAATAAAGAGTAGTATTTCTTACCTTATATTCCATGTAACTATTTTATTCAAAAATATATTTATTTTGGAATTTATAGAAATTTCAAAAAACTCTGAGAGATAACTAGTTCTTCCAAGTGAATCGCCAATTGTTGTGGTATTAACAAACCCCCCATTTATTGATGACAGTAGTTAATATTACATTAATAAATGGGGACCCTTAAAAAAAATCTATCCAAAAAACAAAACTTAGCATTTAAGCATTTCTTTTACTTTTTGGAATAAATCAAAGATAACAATCAAAAGCCTTTTTTTAGAAAAACTACAAGAAACTTACCTTCACACATATAACATGATTTAAACCCACAAAAATGCCTTTCTAAACCCTGCAAAATCAAGAAAATTGATTAAGTAAGGACTCAATGCTCGAAACTATCATAATATTTGACATAAATTAAGTCCTTAAGCTTTTTAGGCTTAAGTCTCACATCGCATATCACCTTTCATAAAGGGATCACTTTGAAAAGGTCATTGTGAAACATGCGAGATGCGAAATTGTGATGGCATTGTAACTCTTATCACATGGCATTTCGGGTGTTTAAACGAACACCTTTTTACTTACCACCAGCCAATATTGAGAAATGCGATTAAGACCTGGACCCACTCCTTAAATATCATAACAAAATGTTTTAGGTCTGCCACTCAGTAAAAAGGGTCTTTTACATAGGACAAACTTGACAATTAGCTACGTTTTGGAACAACTAACGAGTGGTTCGCATCTCGCATCTTGCAAAAACAACAAAAGGGAAAAAATGTGGAAAGGCATATTATGATATTGCGATCTATGATATTGCTTCACAAATTGCACAATCTCTATCATCGTAGTTCAAAGCCTCGTCACCCTAGAAGCTTTCTTCCCATTTTACAATGCAAACATTTATGAGCATTAAAGCTAAGGGATAACGAATCATTAGTGGGAGGAGCCTCTATATGGGAGGTTATGTATAATATACTGCAAGAGGAGTAAATGAAGATTATGGAAACAAAAATTATAGTTGACGGATGTGATTCCTTGGACACTTCAATGCTAGAGATGGCATGCTCATTTTTTCAATGCATAGCCACGCAGCCAAAGATAATCCCTTATACTGACATGGTTAAATGGGTTATTGATGAAGCCGACATCTCAAACAGAGAATTCAAGACAAGAATCCAAGGGGTTATGGGATGTTTTACCCCAGACAACCTATGGCTTATGTACCACCTTGCAGAGCCAGAAGTCATCTACAACAGGCAGTTCATGGAGAGGTTTGCCAAAGAGAATGATGACCCAGTAGACTGCACCTAGACCTAGACAAATAATGAGGAAAAAGTCAATAAAGACAAAAAATGGTATGTACACTACTTCGTTTGTTTGTCCCCCTCATAGTTTTGCAATGGCTATGTTATGTAGACTATTTTGCATACCTGATAGTACTAAGTTCTCCCCATAATGGTTTTCATTAATAGATGCAACAGTTAATGCAACTATAATGAATTGGGAACGAATTTTGTTTGACAATTTAGCAAAACCAATTATCGAGTATAGAAGGAAAAGAAGTGTTTCTTTGAGGGTTTACGCTCCATTTTTTATGAGCGCCTATGTCATGGATGCAATTTGTTTTATTTTGAAATTACCTATCATGAGATGGAAATAGACTGTTCGAAATCCACTTCCCATTCACATATACAACAAGGACATGTGAGAATCCAAGTTTCAACTACATTTTTTCAAGATTTTTCATGGAGTTATGCTCCCTGTTTACAAGCAGCATTATAATTGAGATGCCCCTAAGTCTTCCCAAGAAGCTAAAGTAGACATCCTCCCGGTGGTTGGATGGTTTGGAGAGGAAAAATTTGCATATATTAGGGTTTTGGCAACATCACCTTCCCCCATGTCCTCCCATACTATGTTCTAGATAAATTGATGGCTATAGAGATAGCCTATAAAATTTCTAGTGAGGGAGGAATGAGCAAGACATTGAAAGATTCAAAGAAGGCCATCTGGCCAATATTCCCTGTATAGTGTGCAGCATTTTCATTACACAACGTAGGGCATGCATTCAAAGAAGAAGAGAACATGCTATCTCTGTGATTACCTAAATTCCCTGGAAGCCAATATGACCCGTTTGACACTGTCGAAAATTTCACCACTCTGGTGAAAATAAAAGTATTCAGCAATGAGGCAGATGCATTTGATGATATCATTTTACAAAAAAACTCCTTCAAAGAAGTGAATCATATGGCACAACTATTTTTTGACCATGAAGATCTGGAAAATTTTACAGTTACAGAGAAAGCAGGTTAGCAAAGGTCTCATTGGACCAATTATTGATTGAACCAATAAGGGAGCCTACTCCTAGTGTGACTATAGAAGGTGACTCCAAAGAAAATTCCAAGACCGATTCTGGAGCCGAATCTCAAGAGAAAGCTACCAGGGAATCACAGCAGTCATCGCAAAATGGGAAAATAGAAGCATAGAGTCAGTAAAGGATACATCCCAATCTACACAAAAGATAGTTGAAGAAACTTCAGCTAGCAAGCAGGCTGAAATCCGTACTACCTCCACACAACCAATAAAACCCCGGGTAATCTATTTAGAGGAAGAGTGGGATAATTTTAATAAAAGTCTCAACATAGAGGAACAAACGTCAGAGTTGCAAACTCCACAACATAAAACAAATTTGGAAATTACAGTGGAAGAGATTGCAAATACACAAGAGATAGAGCACATCCCTGCTACCCCCACTTCCGAAATAATTTTGAGAATTGAAGATTGGCCAACTATATCTCTGCCTACTGGTTGGATATTACTTGCTATAATTATTGCTCAAGTGACATTATTTTACCTTCATTTTCTCTAAGCGACATTTGTATTTCTTTTCCTTTGTCCATGGTTGTTGTAGTGTAAGCACCTGCAAACTATGAGAGTCTAGTAAGGTTGGTGGATGGAAATGAAAAAGAAAGAAAATGAAATTGGACTCTACAGATTCTACTACCCATGAAAATGAACCAATGGATGTTCTATGGAAAGACTCACCCGTTGACCCATCCACCAACCTTACTAGACTCTCATAGTTTGCAGGTGCTTACACTACAACAACCATGGACAAAGGAAAAGAAATACAAATGTCGCTTAGAGAAAACGAAGGTAAAATAATGTCGCTTGAGAAATAATTACAGCAAGTAAAATTCAACCAGAAGGCAGAGATACAGCTGGCCAATCTTCAACAGGTATTTGAACAGATGAAAATAGAATATCGAACCAACTTAGTCTAGAAGGAAGCAAAGATGTAGTCAATAATTGATCTACACAAAGATGATCTAAAAATTGATCAGTTTTTTACTGAAGCACTTGGTCTTAACTCTTAGCTAATGCAGCAGAAAGAATTATTCTGCTAGAAGATTTCCCAGTGGAAATCTTATTGTGAAACAAGCGATAAACTAACAAGTCAAGTCATGGAAATGAGACTTGAATACGATGAGATCTTTAGAAAGGTCTCTGATTTTATCGCCTGGAAAAATACAGAAGATGGGAGAAAGGCAAACCTACCCAAGCTAGAAGAATTGCATAGGAAAATCCTATTTGCGAGTTGGGATTCTCAGCTTAAAGAAGCAGAAAAGGAAAGAACATACTCGGTGGTTGCAGAAAACAATGTCATAGAAAACGTCAATGAGAATTTACATAGTTCCAACCTTGTGGCAAAGTCCATTCTGGGTTTCCTTCCTAACACGAAACAGCTTGAACAACAATGGAAACAGGTAAAGACAGAAAAAGCAGAAGTGATAAGGAAAATGAGCAGGTTAAACTCGTAGGCATATTGGCAACATTTGGTAAAGCCTCATAGCCAATGGATGACCCTGTGATGCCTAACCACTTCTACGAAGAAAATGGTGGCAACACTGACCAATGTTGTATTCGCTGGATAGTTGCAAGCTGAAGCTCGCCAACCAACACAGGTTAAGCTCATGATGGATATTTGTGATCTGAAGTATCAAATGCAGGATAGTTAGTCACCTCGTTTATTTCCATTTTGATTTTATTTTTGCACAAATTGAGGCAGGTCGTTTAAACCTTCTCAACTATTTTTGTAATAATCTATTTTTAGTTTTATAGTTTTAGTATTTAAGCCCCTCTCATGCATTTAAAGAGGGCTACAAATTTTATCAGAAACTGTCTTCAAAACATGCACTTTTGTCCCTTTGAGGAAGTTCTGGTGAAATTAATGGAACAAGATTTATTTTCTATCTGATTTAGAATCTTCTATTGAAATTTCACTTTTATACTCTTAGAAGGTGTTGAATGGATTGAAGATATATCAATATTTTAGTGTCGGTTAGATATATATTATATATCATTTAAAGAAAAATTTGTATATATCACAAAAAAAAAAAAAAAAGTTTTATTATTAAAACATTTAAAATACAAAAATACAATTTAAATAAACAAAAATAACACATTATATTTTGCTTTTTACCGCTTGAAAAAATTTGATCCCTCTATGCTCATATTAAATTTTGAACTTAAATAATCAATACTATTAAAGAAGTAAATAATAAATAATTAATACTAATAACTCATTTTTTTTAATAAATGACGTAAAATGTCATATTTTTTATTTAAAGCTTAAGACTTTGTTTATATTTTTATTCCTTTTTTAATGATTTATTTTCTAAAACTAAAAATAGTAATCCAGATATGACTTTTCAAATTCAAAATGTAAAATTTAAATTAATTAATTTAATAATTAATTAGATTTACCATTTATATATAATTTAATGTTGAATCATTAATAATGGATAACCAAATTAGAAACAATGATGAAATTATTAAATGAATACTAATTAAAACAAGCTTTAAATTTTTTTTATATGAATTTAGGATGATGGTATTTAATGAAAAGTGATTCATTTCTTTAGTATATAAATTTTTATAAAAAATAAATAATTAGATTTTTTTTATTATTAATAAAATGTAAATAAAGAATAATTATATATATATAATATATGCTTTGATATGATATTGGAAGGAAAAAGAAAGAAAGAAAAATGAATTTATTTATATAGTATGATATTTTAGGTGATTTAACTTTTTATATGGAAATAGTGAACCAATTATTTTTTATGGAAATGGCATACCATTAGCCTGACGTAATAATAAAAGTAAAGCTAGTTATAAGCATTGCCATTTGCATTTGTATGATATTTCAATGAACATAATTTTTGGGTTTAATATACGCTAATGTTCCATATTTTAACATATATATAATATTTTTCACCAGTTTTGGTTTGGCATATTCATTAAATATGATTTAATCAGTGTTAAATTTGTCACACTTCGTGATATAATTTTTGGGCTTAATATACGTTAATGTTCTATATTCTAATATATATAATATTTTTTTTATTGTATATAATTTTTTTTTTGGAAAAAACAATAACATAATCAAAATAATAAAATTTTAATAATGTAATTAGAAATAATTAATATTAATAAACTTGAGTTTGGAGTAGTGGTTATTCTAGATAAAGAGGATTACCGAAAAAAATGTTGGACCATTTTTGTAATAGCAAGAGATATAGGAAATTTAATAAAGATTTTTTAGAGATTATCTCCAAAAGCGTGGCTCTTGTTACAAAATCCAGTAGCTCAGTTAACTCTTTTAGTGATAAGTTTATTGAAAGCAACCCTTTTAGCCCTAGAATCTATGGCCTTCCAAAGATTCATAAGGAAGGGGCTCCCTTGAGATCCATTGTCAACACTATAGGAGGGCCAACGTATCTTCTTGCTAGATATTTAACCCAGAAGCTTAAACCCCTTGTTGGCCATACATAATCCTTTGTCAAGGACTCCTCCTCGTTTATCAATGAGTTAAAGGGTTGTGACATAGGTAAGTTCCCTCTACAGACAGAGGCAACCCCTCTAGCCCTAGAGTGGGTATAGTCACTGCACAAACAATATCAAAGCAAACTTCCTTAGAAAGTTGGTGTTACGAAGACCTACCTTCAATCTGACGTTTGATGAAGTCCTCATGGTGTTGCTCCAGCTCTTCGTTATTCTAGTCGTTTACACCTGAAATCAACATGTAGAGAAACACCGCAAATGCAAATAGAAAACAACCAAACAATCTACATGAAGAGTCAAGGAACCTCAAGCTATCGACACATCGCACACAATATAGGAAACAAGTTGTTGACTTGTATTAATATAAATGAAAGTAAACTTACAATCGGGCCTTGACATTCAAGCCTCCTTGAAGGGTCCTGTCGGTATGTCTCCGTCAGCATTTACTTGTGAACCATCTCCCAAGGGAACACATGACTCCTTGTTCTGTCCAAAAGGGTTGATACTAGAAAGCTGTCAAGCCAACTCTACTCAAGCATCTCTCAAATCACAACACAAATGAGGCTACTTCCACACTCCAACAACACTCTCTACCTCTACTCCTATCTTAGTAACTTGAAACTATCCAATTACATCTAGCTATCATTCCATTACATCCAAGCTAGTTGATGTTATTCATGGAGGAGGTATTTATAGGAGAGAGAGATCCCATAAGAGAAGGAAGCATGAGCTTATCTCTTAGGGAGGTTGCATAAAAGGTGGAACAACTATCCCAGAAGAGAAGGGTGAGCTAAATTGACCCAACAACCAGCCCTAGGACCACCCATGAAGCAATTTCATCTAGAACTTTCGACAAGTTGTTGAAAAACTTGCCAAATCTGGCTCGTCGCGGGTGCAACATATTGACAGAGCAAAGACTTCGCTAGGGCTAGTGTTAACTTGTCAATCTTCATGAGGAGGATAACTTCTGACTCATGTCCACCCAAAAACTTAGGTAAAAAGGGTCTTCTTCAGGGATAATGAAATGACGCACTCTTCTTGAGATTGCAAGGAAGGTAATGACACATAGTTGGCAACATGACACACCACAGATGTCAGTAATATGGACTAGCAGTATCTGGGATCAGGGAATGCAGAGTCAATGACAAATTAATGTATAACAGATTCCCCCTAAAGCATGAAGGCCAAGAGAGTGGGAGGGCTGAAATGATTAAAGAATCCATAACTGAAACAGAATGTCCTTGCGGTGAACCTGTAGACACAAGTACAACTGATATCTCTGATACATGACTACATAGTGAAAGGAAATACATATGCATAAGGCATGGGCATAGCCATCCAAAAGATAAACATAAATGGGGTATGCTATGGATGCAACCATCCAATTAGAAAGACCATAAAAACGACTCAGGTATGGTCGCATCCATCCAAGCAAAAGAGTCATGTATAAATCAATCCACGCAACCTGGACTTGTGTAATTTGAGCCAGGGTCTTGAATCCCGACCTGTCCATTGTACAATTTCTAATATGTG
Source organism: Pinus taeda (assembly GCA_000404065.3). Lineage (NCBI taxonomy): Eukaryota > Viridiplantae > Streptophyta > Pinopsida > Pinales > Pinaceae > Pinus > Pinus taeda. Next base: position 61,169 of record APFE031335064.1, read on the forward strand.
AATAGATGTGTTGAAGTCTAGCACACTAGAAAATCACTCGATTACCAGCTAATGATGTGAACTATTAACAAGCGCGAGAGTGACCACCAGTAATGTCAATGGCTCTCAAGGTACTGCTATTACAATCCTCAAAGTGTGAAAAATGATCTGGAGTTGAACACATGTGAAATCACCTGATCAAAGACGAATGATGCAAGCCTTCCATTGAGTGCGAAGAACTTTCCATTGAGGCAAGCTCCAAGGTACGAGAAAGGAGTCTCTAGGTCAACTTCCCATATAATGAGCTGAAGTTGACAGGAAGCGACCAGTCGAAGGAGGGCCATAATGTTTCCCACATCATCGACGCGAGACGAAGGAACAAGATGATTATGAATGAGACAGAGAATCTGAGGGAGGTGGATAAGGCCATGAACTCTAGAAGGATTAAGCTGTTGGACATATCGGTGACATGACTCTGGAATTTGGCAACATTTTGGTACCAAGGGGTCAAAGTTCATGATGATGCAGCAGGGACCAGATGGAATGAGGCAAAATGAATAACCCAAAACCCAAAAGGACAATGATAGAATGACGATATCCGAACCCGACATGAAGTAGAAAGAGTGTCGATGTCCAAGAGCGACAAGCTGCCAATCAACAGAATGTTTCCAAATTTCCCCCACCATTTTTGGCGAGTACCCCAATTATTTTTGAAACACAAGCTTGAAGGGGATAGCATATGCTTGTAATGTAAGTTCATCCATCGGACGAATCTGACCTAGTGAGGTTTAATGAGCCCTATGAAGGAGAAGCTCGATCTCATCATGTTGGCAAGTCCAATGTTGTTAGAGTTTAACGAGTCCAACATAGGTGAAACTCGGAGTCTTTTTCATGTTTAAAGAGTTTGAAAAATACACAGAAAAGAAAACTCCAGAGGTCCCTTTTCGTAAATTTGTCCCTTGAACCCGAAAAGGTAGAAAATAATATCCAATGGAACCTATTGACCATGAAAGATCAAGGTATACATTTTTCGTAAACAATCTATCCCAGCCCCAAAAAGGGGTAAATATATACTGGGTAGATGACGCTTCGTAGCCTTTAGTGAGTTCAAAGTGACAAGATCTCGGTGATCTTTTCATGTTTCGAGAGTCACAAAAGAGCTTAAAGACAACTCCAAGAGGGACTTTTTTGTGTTTTTACTGAGTCTGAAAAAGTATAAAATACAACTTGCAGAGTAGTCACCAGGGTTCACAAAGCCTGTTGCTGCACAAAAACAAGTGTAAGATCCATCTTTGATATAAAAATATGGGAAATAGTCAAAAACCCTAATTTGACAAAAAAGGCATATAAAAGAGTCATTTGGTAAAAACAAATTACTTTTTACCATTTAACCTCATAGTTAAAATTGTACCTTCGCGCATTTGAAATTTCAATAGTTGAGTGGAGAAAGATTAGCAACCTGTCAACAAATTCGTCTGGTCCAAGTAAGCTCTAATCGTTTTCCTGCATGTCTTCATAAATGATTTGTCCTTTTCGGTGGTTTGAGCTACCTTTAAGGAAGTTTTTATGGCTGACATATGCGCGATGGTTGTCGTAAGTCCCCAGCTCGAGATTGCAATGACCCGAAATCTTTCACGGGGAGAAAACAGGGTCTCCACGACTATACATGAAAAAGTCATGAAGATCCTGATTTTTCTCAACGGGTGATTTCGAGTCAGCACACCTATTTGCAAAACAGGTGCGCCGAATGTCGACTCTTTACAATTCTCAAAATTAAAGCCATTTCTTTGGATTTCAAATTGAAACAAACTATTTATAATTCGTTTTGTGTATGTGTGGGAAGAAAAAATGGTGATTGATTGGAAAAACGAGATCATACTAGTGATGATGAACTGGCCATGGGAGACCAATATTGTCTGGATGTGCTCTGGAACTATGGTTTTCTAAAATTCTTTATGTTGCCTAGTCTGAGGGCACAACTGGATTTACTACAGTATCTGATTGGAGTGTGGAATCTGAATAAGGCTACATTCATCATTCGAGGGCAAGAGTTGGAGATAGAGGAAACATATATCTATTTCTTGATAGGTTTGTCTCGGAGGGGGAAAGTCCTTGCATGACCCAGACTCAGATTATAGGAGAAACTATGGACATGATGATGGGAAGGATGTGTCTAGAGGCAAAGAGTCAGAATAGGGTGGAAAGCTCAAGATCGCTACTATCAGAGACTTGTCACTCTGCGTCCTTCTCTTGACCATTACTAGAGTAGCTGGATCACAAGTCCCTCATGAGGCCACAAAGACCAAACTACGGCTAGCTACTGACTGCATGGATCCCACTGTCTTCAACTAGGCCGAGGCCGTGGCTGATAACAAGAAATGGAAATTAGCAAAGTGCCACTGAGGGGATGTAAAATAGTTCGGGTATGGGCCCATCCTGGTATCATTTATCCTTGAGCGCCTTCCTATCTTTCAGAGGTGGGAAGCAATTGTAGCATGGTCGACTCCACGGGAGTCAAAGATGACTCGACAGGAACTGACGATGCCCAGAGGAGGAAGGGCTCATTATATGTCCTGGAGACCCAAATTTTTCCAGTGGTTGGACCGCTAGCTTCTCATTGTTGAGGACTGGGCATATGCTGGGCTGGATTTCAAAGGTGATCTAGAGTTAGTACTTACCCTTGGGGAACGCTGGGACCATAGAGGTAACAAATTTTGATTTTAATGATTTTATCATTTTTTATCATTTTTTATATATGTTCTTATCACTATGTTTCAATCTGGCAAATTTTGGGCCGCAAAGTCCTGCAGGCTTGTTCGTGATTGCTCAGAGAGGCCAGTGGGAGTTTGATATTCCTCCTCCTCGTGGAGACCAAGAGGATGAGATTGCTCGAGACTTGGAGGGATTGACAAAGGGAATCCTTGACTATGCAAGATTCAAGGATGTATCTCGACAGTATCAATGACACACAACAGGCATGTTAGGTAGGATCCATCGACTTCTCAGACGTGTGGTATGAGCAGTCGTGTGCTATAGAGAGCACCACACAGATTAGACTCCTAGGTTTAATGTCTACCATTTTTGAAAGACATGATGTCTTGTGATGTAACCGAACACATATTTTTGAGCACTGTGATGTGCAACACTGATATATATATGTGTGTGTGTGTGTGTGTGTGTGTATGTGTATATATATACATACATACCTATGTTTCTATTTTGCTATATGACTTATTATGTCTTTAATGGTTTACTTTCATAAATGTCGCAAATGTCTATCTAATACATGATTTTCCAATGCATCAATTAATGTATTTAGTCTTCTAGGAATGTGTCGATATGTGATATAATCAAAATTCCTTTCCAGTAAACAAAAACATAAATACAACCTTAAAATTTGAGGATTTTTGACAGAATAATGCCCGTTAAGTTAAAGAACAACAAGCTAGGAGTCTAGATTCACAACAAATGCGTGAATATTGAGGACTACAACCTCAGCCAGTAATTCGATGATGGTGCTATATTTAGTGACATTGTTTGTGGTACACCCTAGACAAACACCTTGAAGATCCACCAACTCACCATGAGGATTGTAGATAACCCATGCTGCAGAGGAAATATTTCGAGTACTATGATAGGCACCATCAGCGAAACCAACATAAGGTGCGATAGAAATCTACATAAAAAGAAAAAAGGACACAATAAGTGGCAAATGCTTACACACCAAGCTAAAAATGTACAAAATGACAAACACACTTATGTACACAACATTGCACAAAAGACTCATGCATAGTATTTCTTAAGATAGAGCCCATTCCTAGGCTTATCTAAAGGGTGACCTTCATAATCGATTAACTCATAAGCCCCTTTTTGCAACACACATTTGATAATATAGGGCCCATGCCACATGGGTTCGAATTTTCCTACCCCCAGCTTGTGATTAGCTTGATCATAGAACAAGACTATATCTCCCTCTGTGAAGGAACATGGGTTGACAATCTGATCAAAGTGAGTTTTGACTCTCTTCTTTTGTGCTTCAATAACTAAAGCAGCAATTCGACGAGTCTCATCAAGCCATTCTAGATAAAGAGGGTATTCCTCCACAGGAGTAGTATTCGGGAGCAATTCGACAACTAATTTCAGAGAAGGGATTTTGCATTCAATCAAGAGGGTAGCTTCTAGACCGTAGACAAGTTGAAATGGTGTGAATTTGGTCGCATCCTTGACCGAGGTATGGTAGGGCCATAGGGCGGAAAACAACATCAAATGCTAGTTGGACTTGTGCATTCCAATGGTACGCTGAAGCATGGTATCCAATACTTTTTTTACGGCTTTGACTTGGCCATTGGCCTGAGGGTAATAAGGCGTCGAACTATCGTGACACAAACCTAACTAGGTTGTCAACTCAGTCATCATATAACCATGGAAATGAGAACCATGATCAATGACTATGGACAATGTAAGCATTGCTCCGGCCCATTTCGGAAAATAATCGATGGAAACATTGATATACCCATGCCCCCAGCCAAACAAGGGTTACAAGTCATAAAATCCCCATTTAGCAAAAGGGCCTACCGTAATGACAGGATGCGAAAGGGAAGGTGGCGCATGCATCTTCCGCTGGTAAATTTGACACGCGTGATAGGAATGGATTGCTAGAATGCAATCCTTGAAAATGGAGGGCCAAAAGTAACCAGCACGAAGAATCTTTTGGGCAGTAGCATAGCCAGATATATGATTGTCACAGGTGCTATATTTGCAGTCATTTAAGACTCGTTCATCTTCCTCGAAAGTCAGACAATGAGAGAGAATTGAATGAAAACCGAGGTGGTATAAAGTGTCTCCAACAATACGGTAAGGTTGAGAATGGTGGCAAATGCATCGCCGAGAATCCTTAGACAAATCAAGATAGAATGAAGACATCTGGAGGTAAACAATAATGTCACCATACCAGGGATCGAGGGTACTGATCAAGAAAAGGGTGTTGTTCGAAATGTGGTCCTCTATCCAAGAGGGAGCACAGGTAGATGGTAATGGGAAAATGAACTCAGCAAAGACCAGTGACTTCTTAGACTTGGCAATGGTAAATTCCAAGTAGAACTCTTGAAGGTTAACAATCCATTTCTAGTACTTGGCCCCCAGCAATTGATGTGACAAAATGTAGGTCATCGGGTTGCAATAGGAAATCACAGTCATTGTGCACAACAGAATATAATCAAGAAAGTGTTAGACAACTTGAACAACTACCAAAGTGAGTTTCTCAACATAAGCATAATGGGTCTCAGTGTCATGAAGGTTATGGCTAAGGTAATAGATAATGTGCTCGGAACCATCGTCATTGTCTTGAACCAACACCATACCAATAATACTATCAGTGCCAGCTAGATAAAGCAAATATTCATGATGATAGTCAGGTGGATGCTACAAAGGAGAAAAAAACAAGAAGTGTCTTGAGTTGCTCAAATGACCTTTGGGTGATGTCATCCCAAATAAATGGAGTGTCGCGCTTAAGGAGATACGTGTAACCTTTAGCAATCTTGACATAGTTAGAGATAAAACAATGTAGGAAATTGGCCTTCCCTTGCAAACTCTGCAACTGATGCAAAGAAGCAGGACGCGAGAGATTCAAAATAGCTTCGACCTTGAGGGGATCAAGATGAATGCCCTATTTAGAAAAGACAAACCCAAGAAGTCTATTGGATTCGACGCAGATGACACACTTATGTGGATTGAGATGAATATGGTAATGTCTACAGTGAATAAAAATCTGGCAGAGGTGGTTCGAATGGTCAGTGCGTTTAGTTGAATCAGTTGGAAGATCATCCAGATACGACTGAACAATGTGGTAGATGTCATGAAAAGCATAGGACATTGCTCACTGGAAAGTGGCAACGACACTTTTCAAGCTGAAAGGAAGCTTTTTGTAAGAAAAAGTACCCTACGAATAGACGAAGACAGTCTTGTGTTGATTGGCAGGTGAAATATTGATCTGGTTGTAACCAGAAAAGCCATCCATAAAAGAGAATATCTCACTCCTAGCACAGTCATTGATAAGTTGGTCAATAAAGGGTGTAGAATAATTATCTTTCAGACATGCACGATTGATGTCATGATAATCAACACAAACCCTAATAGTGCCCTGCTTCTTGGTCACAGGGACAATATTAGAAACCCAGTCTGTCAGTGGGATAGGATAAATAAAACATGCCTTGATAAGTTTTTCAACTTCACCTTTGATGGCTATGGTTTTCTCGACTGCATGGGGCGTAAACATTGTCAAACTGGCTTTGCACCAGGGTACGTAGGTATCTCATGTACCACAATACTTGGATCAATACTGGGAATTTCTTCATATGACCATGTGAACATGTCACGAAACTCACAGAAAATGTTGGTGTAAAGCTAGATCTCCTCAAGAGAACAAGTAACTCCAATGTGAATATTTTCAACAATCCCTGGTTTAACAGAGATGTTGAAGGACATGGTTTGCGTAATATTCCCCATATTTCCCTTAGAAAAAACCTCATGAGTTAGGATACATGTCTGAAGCAGCTTAGAAGGAATACAGGAAGCAAACTTACCTAGACAGGCAGTCATGGCCCCATGGCTTGGGAGAAATGAGGAACGATGGTGATGATTGAGCCAAGGAGGATCCTCAAAAGACATAGTCTCAAGAATTGCCTCATCAGAAGGAAACATCTCTTGCAATGGGTCTAGAGAAATAATGTCTCCAAGACAAGGAAATTGCACATACATGTCGAGAGATCTGCTCAAAGGAGCAAAGCTGAAAGATGAAACCAAAGCTGAAATGATGTCAACATAGTTGAGCTCGACAGGGCTCAACGGCATAACCTCACCCCATGAATCTCCCTGATCAATGGAGTGAATCATACAAGGATCATGATTGATATAAATCATATTAACAGAGGTGAAATTAGGAGGTGGGAGAGAAAAGACACCCATAAGGGCAAGATCTTTAAAGAGTCCAACACCCACACTCTCATAGGGAATACTGGTATGCTCCACAAATGGAACATTGCCATCCAAAGAAGAGGAAGAAAAAAAAGACAACTGATCAACCATGACGATTTTCCGTTGATGAGGAAAATGGAGTACATGAAATAACGACGAAGCCATGACATGCATAGCATACGTCCAACTTCGCCCCAACAAAAGGTTGTAAGTCATTAGCATCAACAACTTTGACTTCGACATTAACTGTCTTCCCTTCTAGGGTGATAAGCAAGCATGGGATAATACCAAATGGACGAGAATCTCTTCCATCAAAGGCTTCCAAATTATTAGGAGATTGAATCAAAGACGAGGAGCCGATGGCCTTCCAACAAGCAACAAACATAATGCAATTGGAGGCACCCTCATCAATAACAGTACGACGAATGTTCTTCGAGTTAATGATGACTTGAATGAGAAAAGCGACTTGATGAGGAAATCGTGGAACATGGTTTTCAAGATCGAATGTAATTAACTCCGAATGAGCTGGATCAATGCTACCAATGGTGGATAGTAGAGACTTCCGGGGGGGGACAACTTTGGAGAACTTCCAAGGCAGACATAGCCAAAGGAGCTTGGGCTAAGTCTTCAACAATACTATAGTGTTACGTGGCACGGGCATTGGTGTTAGAGGAAGATTTCTGGAGAACTCCCTTAGTGGGAGGTTTAATGACAGACTCGATGCTAGGCCATTCAATATGAGGAGGGCCAGAACTGGATGAAGCAACGTTAGAAGTTGCTTCAGGTTCCTTGGCGGTAGATGGAGGATATTATTTCGATTGAGTACTCACAATAATAGGTATAGTCCCAACCATGAAAACTTGGGAGCCAAGAGTGGAAGAGGACTGAGGTTGATCAACCACCATTTAAGTTTGCTGGGAGGGAAAAGGCTCTTTAAGTACAATAAGAGTTCCTGAAGTCCCCTTAAGAAAATGACTAACTTCAGACCGTCTAGGACAGTCTTTAGTGTAGTGATCCTCATCATAGATAAGACAAGGATATTTAGGTTTGCACTCAGAACTATCATCGGCAGGAGGCTTAGGAGGATCTTGCTTCGGTGGATCGGCCTTATTTTTATCTGTCCCCTTCTTCTTACCTTTCAAAGTTTTCTCTACCGTGGTGGACTAAACGACATTGACTTCAGAGGTTTTGCCAATATTAGATGCGAACTTAGAAGCATTTTCACTAGGAGCAGTAGGTTTTTGCTTCGCAGGAGTCATGGAAGACTTTCAGGAAGATTGAGCAACATAACCAATAACATTGTCGACAAAAGGCGTCGACGAAGTTTTAGAAGTTCCAGGTCATGGAGCATCAGCAAGACATCATAAAGCATGCCAGATTGGGAATAAACCAAATGAAGATATTGAGCATGCATGATAGCTTGCTCTTCAGTAACACATGCGCCCCATAGCAATATCTCAGGCTATCGGACTGACAAAAGAGGTAGTAAACCAGTCAGTCAGAAGTTGATCAGGGATCCAGATCTCAATCAAACGGTACTACCTTCTCCCTTCATGAATATGATTGGAGATGTGAGTAGTCATGTCTTGTTTTAGAGAAGTAAGGAGATGTGTTCCCATCTCATAACGAATTGGTAACTGAAAATGGGTAAGAAATGCCATCGCAAGTGAATTGAAGTCTTGGAAAGTTCCACGAGTAAGCTCAATATACTATTTCGCAGCGGAACTAGTAGGAATCCTTTGAAAAAGACAGAGGTGGATAGAATCATCAAGACATTAGTTAAATGAGCACCAAAGGTGATAATTCATGACATGTGCTTAGGGATCCTCTCCAGATTTACCGTCGAATTTAGGACAATCACCGGGAATCTTGGTTGGAACTGGTGGCCAATATGGATTATGAAGGATAGGGTCGTTCGTCAACTTGGACACATCGGGCAGTTCCAAAGTCACAAGAAAAGGTAATTGAGGGTTAAAGGTCATCATAGGCCTCTAATAAGGGCCAGCATTACGGTTCCAACCAGAGCCTTGTTGCCCGCATGGATTTATTCCATAAGGATTTTGTCCATAAGGGTTATAGTTAGGCAGGTTAATTCCATAACCTTGTTGTTGTCCCAGATTTTGACCACCAGCAAACTAGTGGTTGCCAGCTTGACCAACAGGGGCAGCATATGGCCGCTGAAATTTTTTATAAGGATTAACCTATGGCTGCTAATAATTTTGATACAGATCACCCTGAGGTTGCCCTTGGGTTTGCTGAGGTACTTGGAGATTGTATTGCAGGTAGGGTCCAAACTGTGCCTAAGGCCTAGGGTGCATTTGATAAACATGTTGGGCTTGAAATCCAACTTGATTCTGGGGACTGAGTTGAGCTTGGAGTCCAGTCTGAGTCTGGAACTGGGTGGGGCTTGGGAATCAACTAGTGTCTGAATGCCCGGTTGACTAAGAGGTGGATTGATTTGACCAGACTGATGTCATTGTTGGAACTGGGGCTAACTCGACTGGACAGAAGGTTGGCCTTGTTGGAAATGAGGTTGACCTATTTTTCCAGAAGGTTGAGCTTGTTGGGTGATAGGTTGACCTTGCTGAAATTGAGGTTGTCCCACTTGACTAGAGGGTTGACCTTGCTGGGCCATAGGTTAGCCTTGGTGAAACTCAGGCTGACCTAGCTACCCAAAAGGTTGACCTTGCTGGGCAACAAGTTGGCCTAGCTAGAATTGAGGCTGAACTGGCTGACCAAAAGGTTGCCCTTGAAATGTTTGCCCTTGGAAACCTAAAGGTTTTCCTTGAAATGGTTGTCCTTCTGGGCCATGATAGGTAGTATGATTCCAGGCAACTGAAAGCAGAACATAATTCTCAACTAGGATTCGTGGAGGAAGCGACCTAGTGTAATAAATATGAGCTCCACGATGATCATAGTAATGCGAAGGGTTATGCGGAACTGACAACGATTGCGAACCCAAAGGATTATGGGTCAAATTTTGGAGAGCATAGAATTATTTCTCATATGACAATCTCGTCGAAATGGAACTTGAATGGATTGGTACACTACCCATAGGTTGACCGACTCCAGAAACCGAAGGTGAAGGACCGCCACTAGCAGGTCTAGACGATATCCCAGAAACAGTAGTAATTATCGAAGATGCAGTAACCACACTAACAGAAGGAGCAGTGCAGGCCACACACATGTTGGGCATTGATGGAATGGACGTGATAGACATAACTTGCATCTGAGGTATGGAAGACAGGGCTGAAAGAGCAGACATGAAAGGTATGGAAGACAGAACAATAGTATGAGACCACATAGAGCTCTAATGCAAAGAAGTAGAACCAAGTATGTCAGCCAGAGCGCTACAATGAAGTGGAAACGACACATCTTGGGCATTGTGGAAAGGAAAACCTTCCAGGGGAAACTGAATTTCCCCAATTTACCTAAGGCTTTCTTGATTGCTAATAGGACTTGACTCATCGATGTCGGAAGTGGCCATCGCAATCGAAGCATCAAGAGGAGTAGATGGGAGATCCGGGTCTAAAAATTCCCAAATGTTGGGAAGAGTCCAATAAAAAAGATACTCACCTAGAGCACCAGAATCAAGAGGCTAAACACTTGGGACAATGAGAAGAGTACCAATAACAAATGATACCTCAGAAGAGACATGAGAAAGTGGCTCTCCATCACTTGGCAAGGATAATGGATTCAGTGAGTCCACTAGGATGGCATAGCTCAAAAGTCTGGGAGAAAATATATAATCAGTAGGGTTGCAAAAAATCTATCAAGATGTGATCACAATGCGGCAAAGATTAATAGGTAAAATGTTATCGTGGACAAAAAATTTATGGTGCTGGAACGAAACATGGCTTTTCATGTTTAAAGAGTCAAGAAAAATGGCTAAAGATGACTCTAGTTGCCTTCTAAGTCTAATGAGCTTGAAAGGACAAGTGTTAAGATGATCCTTTTACTTTTAAAGAGTTGAAAAGGAATGAAAGTGACTGCTCTTTAATTCTAGGCAAGAGGTTCACTAGACAAATCGTAAAACTTCATATACACCTTGGTAATAAAATGAAAGAGAAATGACCAAGAAATTTCCGTACGGTAGTCAATCTTTCTGAATGCTATGTTCAGTGTGTTACAACTTGTAAGGTGGTAGACTCTGCTTCCTATGGATAATAGGATGATAACCTAGTGGGGTCTCCCAATATATACGCGATGGTATGGGGAGCACAAATCCATACTAGCATCTATTGCATCACAAAAGGAGGAATCACCCAACCTTAGTGAGAACAATAGGAACTAGGTTTAACGACATCCGAACACATCTCTAGCCTAGACCTTTAGATATGTGAGCATTAGATTCCAATGCATTTTTAAGTTAATTCAATAAATTTTAACATTTCATCTTGAATGAAGTCTCTATTTCAAGGCCCTATCGAATGTATCTCTCAGAATGCAACTAGATGAGCAAAAATACCATTTTCGTTGGATGAATAACTAGCTAAGGAAGAGTAAGAGGTTCAATGCATAACAGCTAAATGACAAACAAGAAAAATCAATCAAAGAAAAAGGAACACTCTTACCATATACTCAAACTTGCACGCAATCCAAGAAAGAATGAGAAACACACTCTCCTCTTTTCAATATCTTAATCACAAGAATCTACTAATGCAAAAATTCATTTTTCAAACCTTAATACATGATGAATTCACTTTTTAATTTTCTTCAGTAAATGATAAGCAACTACATGCAAAAAAATGAATCAAAGACTCAAAACTAAAGAAATAATCCTTTTTCGCAAAAATAGAAATTTATCTCATTAACTGGGAAGCAAAGTGATTTATGCCAAGAAAATGAAGGAGACCAAATGAACAAGAAAAGGAATTTGGTGACCAAACACATACACCAATCAAGAGGATGACAACCAGCAAAATAGAAGAAGCCTCAAACTATGAGAGAGATTCTACCAAGCAGAGTCTAAAGATCTCAATGGAGTGACCCAAGCAAACAAGCAGTGGAGAAATCTTAGGGTATTTAGGTCACACGGTTCAAGAGAGAGGATTTGAAAAGACTTGAAAACTGAAATCAAAAATCTTAACAACTAACACTTTTGACAAAACAAAGAGAAGTAAAACAAGCTCTGAGGACGAAACACACCAGCCGATCAACCAAACAAACCTCAAAATTTGAAACTCACAGGAATCGTTGCAAGTAAAACACTAGCAACATGCGCCGACAACAAATTGTTGCACTTCCCCAACTAAGAAATTTGTGACGTCATCGCGAAAGTACATTAGTTAGTTGCACCGAGCCGATTTCAGGCCTCGGTGCGACTGTTAGACAATTTATCCAGGCCGTACAGTAAAAGTTGCAAACCAGCAATCAACACGGACGTGACTACTTTGCAACTGTTAGGAAGTAAACAACGACGACCCAGAATCAAAAGCAAAAAATGAAGGTTTGACTATAGCAAGGCTTAATCTATCACTTAGAAGGTTGGGAATGCTATAAAAGTAGTCTAACAGCTTCTAGAATGAAGTATGCTACCCAAACAATAAGGAAGACAATAAACCAACAAAGCTAATCAACACAAAAGACAAAAGACAAGTTCCTAGTATGGTCGCCAACTTGTGACACAGGTAAGTTCCCTTTGCGGACAGAGGCAACCCCTCTAGCCCTAGAGTGGGTCTATTCACTGCAAAGACAATATCAAATCAAACTTCCTTAGAAAGTTGGTGTTATGAAGACCTACCTTCAATCCGATGTTCAATGAAGTCCTTTTCGTGTTTCTTCAGCTCTTTGTTCTTCTAGTCATTTACAACTGAAATCAACATGTAGAGAAACACCACAAACATAAATAGAAAACAACCAAACAATCTGCTTGAAGAGTCAATGAACCTCAAGCTATCGACATATCACGCATGATATAAGAAAAAAATTGTTGATTTGTATTAATATAAATCAAAATAAACTTACAACTGGGCCTTAACATCGTAAGCCTCCTTGAAAGGTCCTGTTGGTATGTCTCCATAAGCATTTAATTGTGAACTGTCTCCCAAGGGAACATATGACTCCCACTTTTGTCCAAAAGAGTTAATACTAGAAAGCTCTCAAGCCAACTCTACTCAAGCATCTCTCAAATCACAACACAAATGAGGCTACTTCTACACTCCAATAACACTCTCTACCTCTACTCCTCTCTTAGAAACTTGAAACTATCCAATTACATCTAGTTGTCATTCCGTTACATCCAAGCTAGCTGATGTTATTCACGGAGGAGGTATTTATAGGAGGGAGGGGTCCCATAAGAGAAGGAAGAAGGAGCTTATCTCTTAGGGAGGTTGCACAAAAGGTGGAACAACTATCCCAGTGGAGAAAGGCGAGCTCAATTGACCCAACAACTAGCCCTAGGACTGCCCATGAAGTAATTTCATCTAGAAGTTTTGGCAAGTTGTTGAAAAACTTTCCAAATCTGGCTTGTCGTGAGTGCAACACAGGGACACAACAAAGACTTCACTAGGGCTAGTGTTAACTTGTCAATCTTCGTGAGGAGGATAATTCTAACTCGCGCCGACCCAAAAACTTAGGTAAAAAGGGTCTTCTTCAGGGATAATGAAATGAGACACTCTTCCTAAGATTGCAAGAAAGGTAATAACACATAGTTTACAACATGACACAACATAGATGTCAGTAACATGGACTGGCAGTATCTGATATTAGGGAATGTAGAATCGGTGACAAATTACTGTGTAACAAGGGTATAAAATTGGATCATGATGAGAAGCTTTGAGTTTCGATGCGGTCTCCCTCTACACCAATATCCCTATCAATGAGGCCATTGAAGTCATCAAGTGTATTACGGATCCTAATACGCCTAGTTTAGTTGGTGTTTGTCTCACCCCTACTTTCTCCTCTTTTGATGGGAAATTCTATGAACAAACTTGTGTTGTTGCCATCACTTTCCCCCTCTCCCCTGTGGTGTCTAATCTATTCATGGAGGACTTTGAATCAAAGGCCTTGGCCTCTACTCGACTTCTTCCTAAGATGTGGGAGAGCTTTGTGGATGACATTTCTGTCATCTGTCCCATGGTAAGGAAAAGTTGAAACTTTTTTTCCTTCATCTTAAGAATCAGTCTAGTTCCATAAAGTTCACCATGGAATATAAGAAAAATGGTAGTCTTCCTTTCCTCGACATCCTCCTTTCAAGGAAGGATGATGACTCTTTTTCTCATCAGGTCTTTCAAAAGAAAACTCACACGAAACAATATCTTCATGCTAAATCTCATCACTTCCCAACTCAAAAGCTTGGTGTTCTCAACAATTTAACGACTACATCTTTAAGCGTTTCGATGAAAGCCATCTTAATGATGAGAAATATCATCTCCTAAGAATTTTCTATAATAATGGGTACAATAGGCACCAATGTACTAAGGCTTTCCTCAAATCTGGAAAATGTGATAAGATTAAAAAAGAACCCAAGGATCGATTTTTAGGGATGGATCTCCCATTTATCCAAGGGACCACTGACAAGATTGCGAAGATCTTAAAGAAGCATAAGTTTCCTTCAACCTTTAGGCCTCTAAATACCATTAAGAGCTCCCTAAGATCTGTAAAAGACTTGGTCGACCGTAAAAATATGAAAGGTGTTTACGTTATCCCTTTCTCTTGTGGGACTCCCTACATAGGTGAGTCTGGTCACTTAATTAATCAAAGTATTCATGAGCCCGTCGTTGACATCAAACATGGCAAGCCCCACTCCATAGCTTTGGAAAAACATGTAGAAAAAACTAAGCATCACATCTGCATTGAGGAGGCCTAGGTCGTTGCTAAGATTAGTCATTTCCATCATCGAAAATTCAAGGAATCCCTATAAATTGAAAGAATGCCCAATAATTTGAATAGAGACGATGGTTGGAAAATTAACAAATGTTGGGTCTCGATTTTGTCTTCCTAATTTATTTTAATTTGATCTTAATTGAATTTATATTTCTTTTTTTCTCTTATTTTGATATATATATATGTGTGTGTGTGTGTGTGTGTGTGTTTTTGTTTCATTTTTACCTGTTTTATTTATTTAGTTAGTTATTTTTAACTACATTATATTTTTTAGTTAGTTATTTTTAACTACTTTATATTTTCTATTTGTATTCGTTATTCATAGGTTTTTACTATTTTTTTATTATTTTCTAAAAAATTATTATTTTGTTGTATTTCATGATTTTTTAAGATTTATTTTGTGGCTTTATCTCTTTGATTATGTTTGATTTGAAAAAAAATTATTCAAAGTTTTTACTAATTTTGATTATTTTCTTACGTTGTTGACATTTTATTATTTTAATTATGTCATTGATTTTCATTTATATATATATATATTTATAATATATAATATAATTACTAGTGTCTTGACTCCATTAAATTTTTCGTGCCTTAGCTCTTGTTTTCTAACAATAATTAATTAGATTTATTTAATTAATTTGATTTTAGTGATTGATATTATATTAACTATTATTTTCAAAAATGTAGTTGTTTTTTAACCTTAAATTTTAATGTCCTTATTTCTCTATTTATTCTTGTGCATGATTTTCTTTTCTTGTCCTCAAAATGAGCATACTGGATGGTTTAACACATTGATAAATTTTCTCTATGTGATTACTACCGAAGTATTTTCTTAATAAAATTATTTTTATATTAGAGGGTTGTTTTTTTAATTTTTGTCAATTTTTTTTTTTTAATTTCTATATTAAAGTTAATTCTATAAAAATTTAAATTATTTTTAATTTTTTGAAATTAGAAAAAGAAATATTGATTTTTTTTGTAAGCTTGGTGGTACTACATCTTCATCATGCCCAATATATCACCTCAATCGGGAGGGGAATTGAACCGATGACTTCACATCAAGGAGCACCTTAACAAAGCACCTGATCATTGTTTATCAAAGATCTTGTGAACATTTTTTCTTGACTGATTGAAATTGTTCGTTTATATAATTTTTTATGGTTTATTTAATGATTGTAAATATTTTATATATTATAATTATATATATATTAAATTCTTAATTATATAAAATTGATAACCATGTATATCTTACTAAATAAATATGACATTTCTATTTCAAAAATTATTTATTTATTATGCAAAAATAATATTCCTGATTTATCTGGCCAATTTAGTACCTAGAATTATGATGACAACTAACTCTTAACATACTCCATCATTGCCACCTCCGTCTTGAAACACAATTTTCAATGGAGGTCTCTTGCATTTTACAAAAGGTCGTGCATGTTTCCATTGCGGACAACGATATGCTTTTCATAGTCTTAGTGAGTGATTTAGCATTATCTTTCAGTCAATGAATTGTCTAATCTACGCATCTAAGTAGAAGTAATATTTTGATATCATTTAAAGCTACGTAACGTTTTAATATTCTTGTTCAAAGTGAAGTTTCCACTTTGTAATGAAAAAAATATCATGTTAGATGTGAAAAAAAAGTTGTTGCAATAAGATTTACAAGTTTCAATGTAAGTGTGTTCTAAGTCTCTTTGTTAGATTTAGGGTTAGGGTTTCATAATTTTGGTTTTGTGAATACAAAACACTTTGGAAAGTTGAAAGGTCATTTGTAATGAATGGAACTGCATCGTAATATTTGCGGAGACACTGCAAATACTACCATTTCGTAGGAGCATTCAGCTCCTGTGGAGGGAGAGAACCATAACACTTCTTCACTACTTGTTGTAGATAGTATTGTCACTGGCACTAAAGGTAATAAATCCAACGAAAATGTTAGTGTAATTTTTGGAGCTTTCCCTGTCGAGGGTTTGCTCACAAATGGGAGAAAAGCCATGACTACCGAGCAACATCCTTGTAATGGCGAGGTTGAGGTTATGATGCAAAAGGTTGTGGCTGCAGAGCAAGTGCCTTTGCAAAATACCCTAGTTGATGCAGAAGCTTTGTTTCAAGAGGGTTGCATATGTAAGAATCCTTTTTAGATCTCAGTCAAAATGGTATTTGGATACTCTTCGTTTTTTTGGGTGAGATCTACGAATATCATAAGGGACGTCAAACTTTTAGTGGAGCTCAAATCAGGGTTTCTTCAAGGGTTTGAATGCCTTCTTTATGAAGGTAACCAATTAGATGATACTTTTCCCATCTCCTATTATCATATTTGTAAGGATTCCATTGTGCTTTTAACTCTTCACCTGACAGCGGTGCTTTGGGGAAACCTCCTCTGTCGAAGATTTTTCATACAAATACGTAGTTCATAATCAAGCTCCCTAAGGTGTCCATCCTCCTTCGACTCACCCTCAATCTCCAGGAAAAGTGGTCCCTTCTCAAGATTTACCTATTTCATTTATTGTGGATAAATTAGAGGATATTCCCTCCGTTGACATTTCCCATCTAGATTTAGAAGATCTCCATGAGATAATGGTAGAGAACAACTTTATCTACTGCTTCAACGGGTTGTGGCCTCAAACAAAGGATCATTACAAATGGATACACTCTAATTAGACTAGCTCCTACATGGTTCTCTTATGTTCAAAGGGCTTCTTCATACTTATTTTTTCCTGCCAAGACGATTACTAGAGTGTTCTATCCAAGGGCCCATGGTTCTAGGGAAAAGCAAGTTTGTTCATGACCCCTTGGTTCCTAGACTTTAACTCGTCCATGATAGTAATCAAAAATCTCCCCATTTGGGTCTGACTTCCAAACTCGTTGGCTCATATATTGCATGATTATGTGTTTACAAGCATAGGCAACACCTTGGATCACTTGCTACGCACAAATCTCACGTGAGGCTGAAGTTGATTTTATACTTACGATAGAATCTGTGTTGAACTTGACATTAGTAAAGGATTTTGTGATAAAATCAACCTCAAAGTATATGATTTCTACTATATCCAACACCTGAACTATGATAACATGACTTTTCATTATCACCTCTACCCTCAAACAGGACACTTACAGAACTCCTACGCTCCAAAGCTAGTAAAACGGAAAATTGAATCTAATGCTTGGAAGCCATGTAGCCCACCCACTATGGAGAAATATGACTCCTTATCTTTAGATTAGGAGGACAATGAATCACATCATGAAATTCTCTCCTAAGATGAGGACTGAGAGGAGAGTAAGGAGAATACAATCTTAGGACTTTGCAAATAAATACACAGTACTATTGTTCCATTTGGAGTGGTAAAGTGAACTTGGGAATCAATGTCATTGAAATTTGAAAAGGATGCAATAGCATCTTGTCAGGAAGTTCTTCAACAATCCATGGTTACTCTTGCATCGAATGGGTGGGATAAAGTAAACAAAATGAAAAGGAAAAATAGTAAAGCCAGGAACAAACCCCAAGTTGGGTGATACTTTTGTTTTTGTTAGTCTATTTACCTAGATTTATCCTTATAGTGTGGCTTTGATCTCTCTCTGAAAACCCTGTCTTGAGGTGGGTCTTGTAAAATCCATGTAAAATCCTTTTGATTAATAAAATTCTAAACAAAAATTAAAATAATAATAAGAATAATTGAACCGAGATGCTCGTTCTACAGCCCAGTATGAGGGGATATGTAATTTTGTCCATCTCTCTATGCCCCTTAGAATAAAAATAAAAAATTAAAATTATGTTCTAATAGAAAAATAAAGTTGCCTATTAGAAGTAAAAAATGTGTGGATGAAATGTTTAAATCTTATACTTTTAAAAACTATTTCAAGAAGAGATTTAAATAAACTATTTGAAGATCTATTTTAACTAACTTATGAGGATATCAACTTTAATACATTTATATATAGAAAAAAAAAATTTCTATGGTTAAAAATTTTATTTGGTCCAACATATATTCTATTTAGCATTTAAAAATACAATTGAAATAATGAAAAATAACACATTGTATTTAGCACTCTAAAACAATTTGCACGTAAAAAAAATTAATCCTCATATTAAATCTGTAATTAAAATAAATCTATATTAGTAATTATACTGTTAATTAAATATATCATGTTACACATAAAAATATTACAAACAGATACATGGTTTCGTATTAAATGATATATCGTATTTCCAATACTTATTTTTCTTTTCAAATTTATTTGAAATCTTTTAGAATGAGGTTATGTAATTTTGCATAGTGAGTGGTGAAGGTTCACTTGGCTTGCTTTTCCGCCAAGGCTAATGAAATTCCATTCCCTGGGTGGCTAAGTTCTTGGCCACAGCTAATGAAATTTCATTAGGATGTTAATATTTTCTTTCAGTAAATCTCTTGGAATAAATTTTTAATTATTTATGCAATAAATTTCTGCAAATTACGTTTTAATTTTATCCCATGTATAATAAATATCATTTAAATAATATATATTTTAATTAAAAACATTAATAAAAATGAAGACAAAACCAATCAATCAGGTTTTGATATTTTAAAAATAAAAAAGAAAACTTTGTTTTCTATCTCATAAAAGAAAAAAATTGGAAATGAATTTGATGTTCAACTAAGTATAGTTTCAAAATTTTACTTCAATTCTTACAATCTCAAAAATGATATATTCTCCAATTTATTGAGCCAAGAGGCTCATTCTACTACAACTCACTATGCTGTGTAAGGAAGTGTGTTAGTAATCAAAGTTGAATATACCAAAAAAAATATAACCATATGTCAAAATAGAAAATTTAAAAATTAAATAACTATAGAAAACATTAAAACAATGTGGTTCATAAAATAATTTATACTTAAAGAAATTAAATCCTTCTGATCAGTATTTAAGATAAATCTATGCCAGTAAACATTAAAATGAAAAGTGAGTACAGAATATTAAATTGTATTTAAAAAACTTGTGTGTATCTAAGCTGATAATTTAAAATAAATAAAAATTAAAATTAAATTGAAAATTAAATTAAATTGTATTACAACAAAATGCTTACGTGTATTAACATATGTAGTAGAATGCTCTTTAGATCTAAAACCAACCGCCTAGTATGGCGCTATTTATTATCGAATAGTAGACCTACGCTCGTGCATAAATTCCCGTGGTCAGGATCATTTTGCATACTTAGCCTTGTAATCACTCCAAAGCTCATCCACGGGTTTACCAGTGACATCTTTGAAGTATTGGATGTCCCATGAAGTTTTTATTTTCGCATTCAGCTTGCCAACAAAACCAGTGGTAACGGTCTCCAAGTACTCGATAAACCTGGCAGTCACACCGTTTCCCTTATCCCAACTATCTCCGCTACCGGGCGCAGCAAAGCCTGCTGGGGCGAAGCCGACTCTTAGGCGGAAATAATTCGAAACGCCGTCGGACCACCACGCGGGCGCTTGGCCGTTGGCGTTCCACTGCCAGATGGCGGCCACCCCCTGGAACTCAATGCCAAAGACCTCTTTTACTAGCTCACCCTTGTAGCTGCTAATGTAGTCAGAGCTCAAGAAGATTGTGTCTGTTTCCAAGTTCACCTGGCTAGCCACGTCGCCGCCAAGGTTGTTTGCCACAACCAGCGATACGGAGGTCACGCTCTTCCTGTCACTGGGCGACTGTTGGGCGTAGAGCGTGTCATACGTAAAAGTATTGGCGAGATCCAATTGATCCTTTGCCAGTGTGACATTTACCTCATTCACGAATCTTTTGCCGCCCTCGCCAGTATTATCTGGCACTGAGACCGTGGAGGTCGTGGACTGGGCATGGGTGCCCCCCACCGCCATTGCGAGAAGAAGTAGAGCAATACATTTTGCTGCTGCTGCCATAGTCGAAGAAGGCCGAATCGTGAATGAATAAAAGATGAGAAGGGAGTTGATTGCTTCTTGTTTATATACGTACAAGGGACGCAGGAGAGGCGGTGACCCGTGTGCGTCATCCGAAAATGTGGCTGCAATAACAGCCGGTTTCTCCGTGGGTTGTTGATCCGCCTTAGCCCGAATTTACGATTTGGATAACGATGATTTGCATTCGTTCGGGGCATCACTTGCGGTTACCTATTCACGCTCGTTACAAGTTCAGCTCGATAAATCATAATCACGTAACAAATTATACGTGTAATGTTTTCTAATTTTAGGTTAATATTAGACTTGTTGATAACAAATGGTTTGTTATATGAGAATAAATTATATTTTCTATATTAAATGATCATAATAACTTTGTTATGCCACGCCTGAGCATTAGTTTGGTCATACATAAAATCATAAAATTGTATTGGATTTCTAAGATAAATATTAGAATGCTTTGGTTTTATGTGTGATTTGGATTATAATTATTAGATTGTATTGCAAGAATTTTTGGGGTTGTTCAAAGCTTTGTGATTAATTTGGAACGGCAATTTAATCTATTTGGCCGTTCACTTGGATATGGTGTTTCCCTTGCCACTGAATTTAATCTATTTGGCCGTTCACCTGGATATGGTGTTTCCCTTGCCACTGGGTATTTTTCCGTTGATCTAGAGATCGTTCATACAAATGGTTGTCTTTCAACTTTTTACTTGTTTCCGTCATTTAATTAGCCTTCAATTTATGACGTGGTGGTTTTTTAGGTTCGACAATTATTTAATAATAAAAATGATTGTATTTTAATTATAATAATTTTATTATATTTTTAAGCTCTTTTTCTATTTAATAATTTAGTATGTAATTTTTTTTACACAATCATATTCTAATGTCAATAGACAATGTCACAAACATGTAGAAAAATGAAGTATGTTTTCTATAAAATAGAATTTCATTCTCTGTATTATTTTTCTATGTTATTTAGTGAATATCTTTTCATTTTTCTATCTTATCCATAATATTATTTTTTTCTCAATTCTTTCACTTTATTTATTGAATATCACTGGATTCTCATGAAATTATTTATAAATCCTTTCACATTTATCATAACAGCAATATATGTAAGATTAGTATGCAATTTGATGCAATTTTTTTTCTATTAATTGAATAATCAATGTTTACCATATCAATTAAATATAATTTATAAATTAATTTAACTTTTACATATGGTGACATAACCCTCAATTAATTAACAAAAAGAAAACAAAATCTTATATCTAACAACAAAGTACAAATTTTCAATAATAACTCCACAACCGCTGGAATATAATAATGTTTACTATATAGTTATAATGTGTGGACCACAAATATTAATGGTCAATTAAGAGTTGACCTATAAACACAATGGTTAGGAATTAGATATATACATGAATTCTTTTCTTTTACATATCGCTCTTAGCTAGCCACCATGCGGATTACATAGTGTGATATTGGTTAACGTTATTCATTGCAACAAATTAATATTTCCCAGAGTGAGTATAACTCCATACTTCATAAATAGAAGGTTATTATACTTCAAGCCATCATGCCTTGGGTCTTATACCATATGCTACCTTAATTATCCCCTCCAATTCTAAAGTTTATCACCTATATTTCGAGGAAGGTTCTCGACCGTCCCTTCACTAATCCTTGAGGAAACAAGTGGCATATATGGAATCGATAGATATCAGTTCTATCTCCATTCTTTTTTGTGGTTTTCGATCAGACGATGGTAATTCTAACTAAGCGGTTAACGAAACCACCTGACTCCTCATTCGTCAATTCTGACTCATTTTCCACCTTGCTTCTCGAAGGACAAGCACCGAGCTCTGGGAGTAAACCCTAACAGGGTTTAAGAGCATGTTTGCTTCAAGCTCCCATCTGTCAAACATGCCTTTCGCCATAGGTAAAATTTTAATGGTTTCTATTTCATTTGGACATGTTTATTTCAGTGAGTAGATGCAAGGTCAACATATTCGAGTCTTCCTTTTGAGTTTTCTTTTCTCCTACCCTTAAAGGTTCCAACGGTGCTCTTGATAGTTGCAGGACATTTAAGGAAGAATATGTCTCGACATGTTCGACAGGTAGCATGCTTCAGACTCACCTAGCTAGGGTTTAATCCTTTTTCCGCATTTTTGTTTGATATATTCGGTCTATGTACAATTCTTGGTTCGAGGAGCAATTCCTTACAAAAATTCTTTAGGTGAGTTACCTTTCAATACAAACAGATTCCTTCATAAGTTTTTGTGTGCTAACTTGCTCTAATCTTCTTACTGTAGAGCGTTACACAGGTTGGGGGCTCCGCAGCTATGTTTCTGGTTGTGGTTTCTCTCTACAAGCCCAATCAGGTTCTATATTGACTTTCTTTCCTTATCTCTTTCCAAGGTTTATGATTTACTACCTAGAGGGTTTAATGTCATTTTTGGCATAAAAAATCTAATTATAAGCTACAAAGACAATTCTTTTCCATTACTTATTCACTATTAGGGTTTAATGTAAATTAGTACCCCTCATTAGCTGAGAGCCGGTTCTTTTTTTCTAAGAATTTTGCACAGTGTTTTTCGATGGAAAAGTTTTTAACCCTCAACCGCTTTGAAAATGGCTTTTATTTTTTAGACTCCTAAAATAATCTTGCTCTATTTAATCAGAGTGTTCTATTGTGTTAAGTTTCTAATAACGATTATTCAACTTCGCATTTTAGGATTTTGTTAATGAAATGCTTTTCTTATTCTACTCTAATTTATCAAATTTATCATTATGTTCATAGGAGTTTTTTCTTGAATCCATACAGTATATATATGTGTCTGTATAAACAACTATCTTTATGCATGAAATGCACTCTCTGTTCTTTATGTTATTTTCATTGTGAAGAAGTTATACTCATTGTCCTTATACAATCTTTCTTTGTTGTTAAGTTATGCTGGTTTTTATTTAAGTGGTTAGGTAATGAATATTTGCTTTAGCATGTCCCTTGGGCAACCAACAACTATACCTAGGCTTTTATTCAGTTAGCTAGGCCCAAAAACTAACCCATGTCCCCAAGGGTATTTATCACACTCTAAAAGAATCACAAGCCTACGAATTAAACAAGTCTATATTTACAAATGTGACTAGGAGGATTTCCTTATCCTATATTCACATTCATCAACAATTTTCCAATCCTTTTAGTAATATCATCAAGGTGTTCTTCCTACAAGAATCCTTCCTACACGGCTCTCTAGACCTATACTCATTTATTTTGAAACACCTGAAATTATAATATGGAATTATTAAGATAATACTTCCTCTACGTGTTTCTTGTAATGTATATTATGTTATTATTTTCTTTTAACAAACAAAGTTACACTATCATCTCTCGCACTTACTACCACGTCACAATCTATCTGAAATGGTCCCCATCATTCGTAATTTTCTTTACACTTAACCATAAAAATTTCATGGTCAAAATTATCCAAATAAGTTTTCTTTCTAAAAAAAATTGATCCCAATGTTCTATCATATATAAAATATCGGCCAAATTGTACAAAAGAAAAAACATATTAATTAACAATAATGCTAATATCTATAGTTCTAATTTAATAGAACCAGAAATTTATCAATACATATCTATTCATTGTTGCTAGCCTGTTAAAAGTTACTGGGAAAATGATACTCCACCCATCCAATGATATTAGTCCTCATTGCATCTCCCCACGAGTCAGCTTCACAATAAGGTTGTCTTAGAACAATTGATTATTAACCTAACGCTATTTAATCGCGATTAGACGTAGTCTCAAATTTGTAGCTCCACACTAGCCTTAGTAAGGAATTCCATTTGCTAAAATAACTCCAAAATTATTCCCACAATAGCGATTTTTCCTCCTAGCCTCAAGTCTATTGTACCCTATTGGCCTCTCCCTCCTCTCCAAGAGGGTTTTTGGGCTTGTAACCACCCCACCCATAATTGAATCTAATCACCTGAGTGTGATCTCTCATAGTTTTATTTTTCCAATGTAACTTTTATTAGGCCGAATACAACTTATAAGATATAAGTAAATTCAACTAAAGAAAATATAATTTCGGCCTTTACGTGGCCCAAAGCTAAAAGCATTTTCCATTTTTCATTAGCAGTGAAAAAAATATTTATACATTTTATTAAGGGATATTACATCCCCCCCCCCATTGAGAAAAACATTGTCCCATTGTTTTCTAAACCTAAAAATAGGCTTAGGTATGCTTCATTCATAAATTTTACATCCTGCTTGGTAGCTTGTTCTGGGCTAAAGTGCTTCTATTTCAATTTCACTTTGGCAATAACTCACTTCTGCAGCATTACTTCTCTCTAATTAAGTATACGTACGGGTTAGACAAGGAACTTGTCATTTGGTTAGAACCTAAAACCACAATCATTCACTAATATATATATAT
>APFE031335064.1:92347-115362 GCA_000404065.3 Pinus taeda
TCCTTTCAATGTTACAACACATATTTATACATGCCGAAGCATCCAATACCATGGACCGAAAACCATCGCATCCAAAACCATGGACCGAAAACCATAGGTAGGTTCGCCCAACCTAATATAGGGTCCAAAAAAAAATTTCCCAACAAATATTCCTTTCTTTCCTGAAGGATCTTGCTTGTTTCCCTTATATTTGGGTACATTGATATAAACTGGACAACCAGTTATTCTCAAATGTTCAACATATGGTTTTTGTCTATTGAAATCTTCTTCAGGTGTCTTGTTTTTCAAAATTTGATGAAGAATTACATTTTGAATATAGATCACTACCATTTAGAAAATCTTGATCATGCATCATTGTCTTCACAGATTCTTCAATGGTTTGGTTCTTTCTTTTAGCAACTCCATTTTTGTTTTAGATTGTAAGGGACTATCAACTCCCTATTTATCCCATCTTCTTTACAAAACGCAATGAGATCATTGGAGGTGTATTCTCCTCAATTATCAGATCTAAGGATCTTGATTTTCTTTCCCTTCAAGTTCTCCACTTCGGCCTAAAATTCTTGAAACTTGTCAAATACTTCATCCTTTGTCTTCATGAAGGAAATCCATGTCTTGTGAGAGAAATCATTAGTAAATGTTACATGTACAAAGAGCCTCCAAGATATTTCACTGGCATTGGACCACACACATCAGAAAGAACCAGATCCAAAATTTCCTTGGACCTACTTTCATTGCTTGGAAAAGGATTCTTGACATTCTTTCCATAAACAATGTGCTCCGAAATGGGACCACACAACCAAAATTAGGATTTCCCATGTAGTTGCATTTCTAAAGCTAATATCCAATAAAGGAGATCCCATGGGACTAGGATACAAGGTTAACCACCAAGTTGGATAGAGGAGACAAGAGTACAATCTAAGACCATCCTTTCCGTTGAATACCCCTACTAATCCACGCCCAAAAGTGTCCATGGTAACTAAACAAAAGTACCCAACTACATAATGAAAACCATACCTTCAGGCTTGGAAGGTCCACCTTCAAACATATGATCATGAAAAATGGGCAAGGGTGCATAATGGTTGGCTTAGGTGGTGGATATGGTGAACATCGAGCTATCTGGTGGCTGCAAGGGGCTGTTGGTTGTTAGCTAAGGAATATCTAGGAGAAAAAAGTCTTCTATAAATGTTACCCACAGGTGGGTGTAAGACTTCCCAAAGCAAAGTTGAATCAGTTATCAACAGCGAGTGGCAATGAGTATTGGACAGAGAGGAAAATATAATGCCAAGAAACCAACACAGAAGCAAAGAGCGAGAGCAACAGCCAGAGAACACCACAGAGAGCCTAATAGAGACAACACAGATCTGAGGGTTTTTATTATTAAGCTGAAGTATTTCCAAATACAACTACTATATGCCCTCTTGGCAATCTAGTTACAGAGAAAATCACTTAGCAAAAGAAACTTGTGAGATTGCCTCGCTCTACATTGCAAGTCCCGATTGATCTGGCAGCTGAACCACTAGTTCCCTGACTACTTCTATGCTGCCCCTGCATAGGCCCTGCATCAACTCAACTGAGAATTGATTTTCCCTTAGAACCCTTTTCCATCCCTCCCGGCTTAGAAACGTTAGTCTCCTCAACAAACACAGACTTTTGCATTGGAGGCCTCTGCGCTTCTCTGCGTGGGGCTTGCGTGAGCCCTTCCTGGCTCTGCGTCACCCTCTCTTCCCTCTGCGCTCCCTCATTTGTGTGTCTCTATACCTCTCCGTTGAGTATTCTTTGTCTCCGGAGAAGATCCTCCAGCCAAAACTCCCTCTGCCCCTCTTTTCATGATCACTACAAATCACTACGTTGCCTCTATCTTCTGCGATTTGATCTAACTGATCAACTCTTTGTGTGTCTTCCAAGTGACCCTCAAGCTTCCTTAAATAATCTCCTCGTTGACATTCAACGACCCAGATTAGAAGCTAATCAATGGCTAAGATAATTTTTGCTGGATCCTCGTCTTCTTCTTGAAGTTACACCCAAAGTTAGATTAATACTCAATAATTATTTTAATTTTCCTAAGTTTAGACTTAGGCTCCCATTAAAAATAATTAATTATTTTAATAAAAATGTCTCTGGGTGGAATTTCCCAAAACACTTTCTGGATTATTTGGAATGCATGTGCCCAAGCCTCCCTACAAAATTTGAGACTTAGATAACATCAGATGCTACCAGAAATCAACACTCCCTCTTAGCAAGGAATGTGCTCTAGCAATGCCTCCCACTAAAGCATCACTCTGACTTCATAACATCATCCTCTGCATTGCTGATGTCTGACACGTTGTTCATCAACCATTGCACAATTGCTGCATTTGTACTGTTGTTGACCTTGCCACTATCAATGCTGCATCCATACTGCAACTCCCTCTGAATTTCTGCATCTGTGCTGCTGCTGACACTGGCACTGCCAACTGCCACTACATTGCACACTGTTGCTTCCACTGCATCAAAAACGAAAAAACATCCCAAATTACTGAATAAGTGTTCAACATAGATGCATCTCGATACTGAAGATCTGACTGATGCTAGTCCCATGTTGTCCCTCTTAAGCCACTATGCTGTTGTTGCTATTACACTGTGCCTCCCTACAATTCTGCAACTATGCTCTACGCTGCTCATACTTAGTGTTTTAGCCACTACATTTGTCGCTCTAACACTCCTTTGCACAATCTGACACTTCCTCCATCCTGCTACTCTTGATCTGGGCTCCCGTAGCAAGGAATTGATTCGAGAGGTGGGCCTCTCAAGGATCCTACCCATCTATAGCTCTTTCGAACTACTGCTCCAAATTAGCCCACCTCCCTCTTGGAGGTATCTCAGCTATCATGGCGAACTCCTCCTCCTCGATCTTTGCGGGTGCAACCTTCAAATTGTGCTTCTCATCTTTGTCCTTCTTCCTAAGAGGACACTATGTTGCGTAGTGACCCATTTTACCACACCTGAAGCATTTGATCTTTGAGATGTCCTTCTTCTGCCTCTGCTACTCCTACTGCCCCTTGGATGCAATGGATGTATTACCTTCCTCCTCCTTGGGCTTCAACCCTGTTGTTGCTTCCATCAAGTCTACACTTGACCAAGTCTCACCTCAGCTCCTCTTGCTTAAGAGCTGCCCACATCTCATCCCAATTTGGCAAAGTCACCTTGCCTAAGATACTCTGGACAAATACTTGCCACTCATCTGAGAGTAAATTGAGGTCCAATCTAACCAACTCGGATCCTTGAGGTGTAGACACCACAATTGCTAACTCATCACAGGTATCCTAAAGCTTCGTGAGGAACGGATCTATAGGCTCCCCCTTCTACATCTTGTGCAGATCTTAGTTTCTGCTCTAAGTACATTTTCTGCTGCTTGGAAGATCGTTGATACAGTGTTTCCAAGGCATCCCACATCTCCTTAGCAGTCCCTCTATTAGTAATGTGAGAAACAACGTGATTGTTTACTCCATCCAAGATCATCGTCTTGGCCTTCACCATTTCTGCTTTGTACTTCTTCAGCGGATCTTGATTTGTAGGCACAGCCCCCAGACTATCGACATAGGTCTTGAGAGGATAGTTTTAAAAACCGGCCTTGCTAATCGGTTACCGATCTAACCGGCCAGTTAGCAGGCCCACCGGTCGAAACTAGCCAAAAACCCGGTCAGAGGGGCACTTCCCCATTTTTTGCCCTAAACCGGTCCTAACTGACCGGTTTAGGACGGAACTGGCAGGTTTTATACAAACAGGCCGGTTCCGTCCTAAACCGGTCGGTTAGGAGGCACACCCACTGTGAGGCCAAAAAGTGACTTTTTGACTGTGTTTTAGGGGTTTCGAAGGGAAACTAAGGGTTCTTTCCCTCCAAAAACACCCTCTCCAAGCCTTGAAGAGGCCCCTGTCCCTCTCATTTGTCTCACACATCTCATTTGGAGTGTTTGTGAGTTTTCTTGGGAGCTTGGAGAGTGTTGAGTTTTTGCTGGAGTAGTGGAACAACAGAGTTTAAGCTAAGTAGTAGTCATCATGCCTCCAAAACCTAGAGATACTACATGGGCTCATTGTGATATGATTGATGGAAAAATGATATGCAACTATTGCAAAAAATCCATTCAAAGAGGGGGTATTAACAGGTTCAAGCAACACTTGGCTGGGATAGGAGGCCATGTAAAGCCATGTGGAGCACCAAATGAAATAATAGGGCAGAATACCTTTAGAAGTTTGAGACTCAAGTCATTGAACCAATAGAGAAATTTGTGACTGCAAAGTTTGGGAGTCGAGACTCAACCAACTGAGTTTCATCATGATAACTCATGAGAAGTTTCAAGTGATAATGTTGATCACTATTATAGTATCATCATATATGTAGACTTGAGTCTTGTCGTAGGCCATTGTCCCCATAGTTTGTGGGCTTTGTTTTCGCACTCTAGAAGCCATGTAGAGCCTCATTGCTTATGTATTTGGTCGATGATATGTATTGCACTCGGTGCCATTTTGATATATTCACCTTTACATGGTATATAAATGAGTAATTTTTGCATATTTTGTCTCTATTGGCTTGGAATCATGGTTTTAAATCTTAAAAATAGTTTTTCATTAAAAAATAATTATTTAATGTATTTTTCTAAAACTGGTTCGTTTAGACCAAACCAGTCCCAGTTAGACCAGTTCCAGTCGGTAAGCCGGTTCGTTAGGTGCACCGGTCCAGTCACCGGTTCCGATCGGTAAACCGGTTCGTTAGGTGGACCAGTCCGGTCACCGGTTCCTGTTTTAAAAACACTACTTGAGAGAGTGCTCATCTAGAAAGAATTACATTCTTTCCTTCCAGATGACGTAGTTGGATGCCCCATCCAACCTATCCTGATCTCTCAGCCCACTGGTTGCCATCTCTACCATGAAATGTCGAACTGCTCCTCTCTGCTACGAAATGTCAAACTGCTCCTCTCTGTTTCTTACTGCTGCTTCTCAAGCAATAAGAAAACAGACTTCTTATTGGGAATTCTCTGAGGAAAAATTCTCTCACTGTGCTTCTGTTCTCTCTTCTAACGTCTTTCTTCCCAGAAAAATGGTCCTGCTTCTAAGTATTCATTTGTTCCTTAAATTTTCTGTCTGGAATTTGGGAATTTACAAAATTTCCCCTACTTTAATCAAGCAACAATTAAATTTGCTTTCTGGAATTTGGGAATTTAGCTCTAGTTGCACTGCTGTGTTTTTCAACACTTGAATCCCTGCCCTCTGTTACGATTTCTTTGCTTGCTTGTAGCGTTAAAAAGTCTTCGTTGCTACTTCTAAGAAGTTTAGGGTTTAGGGTTTTTTCTTGCCTTTGAGCATTCATTTGTTCCTTAAATTTTCTATCTGGAATTCGGGAATTTTAAAGTTTTCCCCTACATTAATCAAGTAAAATGGCATTCAGTGGTATGTGAAGGTTCCCCACTTGGAGAAAATGGTAGCTTTTTAATTAATTCAAATTTTCCTCTCTTGCCTTTTTCCTTACAGGCACTAGGTTGGAAACACAGGTAAAATGTTGAATTTTGAAGATGATCCTTGTATCTTATAGCTTCTTAATTTCCTTTTGAATTAGTGGGTCCAAGGTAGGATGCTTTTGAGAAATTTAGGGTTTAGGGTTTGTTCCTTTGTTCCTAGTTTTGAGTATTCATTTGTTCCTTAAATTTCTTGTCTGGAATTTGGGAATTTAGCTCTGGTGTTCTTCAACACTTAAATTTGTTGTCTGGAATTCGAGAATTTAGCTCTGGGTGCACTATTGTGTTTTTCAACACTTGAATTTCTGTCCTCTGTTACGATTTCTACTTGCTTGTAGTGTTTCTTATATAGTCTTGCTTGTAGGGTTCAAAACTCTCTATTGTTGCTTCTGAGAAGTTTAGGGTTTAGGGTTTGTTCCTTGTTCCTGCTTCTGAGTATTCATTTGTTACATTTTATCGATGACAAATGTTATGCTAAAATTTGAAGGTTGATGCTATATTTGATCATTTGATGACAATGATATAAGTTTTAGCTACTAAATCGTTGATGGTTGAATGATTATGGTTAATCTACTACAAAAATATAAATTTTCATATATTTTGCAACTACTTTGACATTTTTCTCATTTTTTTGAACTAATATGTATCAAAATATATTAAAATATATGTTGTACTAGTTTATGCAACTAGGGAAGGGTTTTCCTCTTGGATAGTACGTGAAATTGTGATTGGGATTCTGTATCTTGGCTTCATGTATGGGGATAAACTGGGTTTCTTGAGAAAAGTGTGTGACCTTCTGTTAGAGCCTCAATAATGACTAGCATGGGATACTGGCTTTCTTCTATATACAGATCAAGTTTGTAGCAAGGTAGTGGCAGTAGCGAGTGGATCAGTGAGCTTGTTGAGGATATTGGATGACTTGGTTTACAAGTTGTAGATTCATGCTTATAAAGTTATTTGTGAAACTTATTAGCAAGTGAGAGATGGGTGGAGTTAACAAGTAGCTTATAGTGTGGTGAATGGGTGAAGTCTTTAATGGAGTGCATACCAAGATAATGGGGGTTATTGTCTATGTTGGTCAAATGTCACAAGCCAAAGATGTACAATGTTTTTTAATGTAATAAAAGTTTTTCCCATATTAAAAAATTATATTAGTGCATTGAGAGAAGTAAATTGGTCTTGCAATGTAGGGTGGATGAATCTTCGTGTCTGTATGACATATGTGGCTAAGATAATTAAAAAAAATAACATCCAACATGTAATATCTCAAAAGAAATAAAGAAATGACCTTCCTTGTTCAGAAAGGCAGTGTCAGGGATCTATAGAGTCAACCCCTCATCCATTAGTATCTATTTGGTTTTCTTAAAATATTGTTTATCTCCTAGGCATTAACACATGGTATTTCAATCAATAATCGAACTAACAGTCAAGTCTTTTATGTTATTGAGAAACAAAATCATTTATCAGGTTTAATTATATATTGAGTAACTTTCTATTATGTTGTGAGTTGAATCTTTATGGTATGCAACCACTCTTATGCTTAAGAAAATAGACTAATCCTTTAAAACATTGTTTTGAAAAGGCACCAGCTCGTATTATCAAATAAGTTATGTTGTTTTTTAATCCTCAAATTGAGTTCTCGCATACCCAGAGCCTTCCTTGGCCATTGGGGCACTTTACTTTGTTTACAATCATATTTAATCACAAGCATGACTTAGGAGAATGTCATCAATATTATCTACATAACTATTTTATAAACATAATTTATTCATTAACAATTTAATTCATGGATCACACAACAGATTACAAGCATGAAGCATACCCTACAAATATGAACATGAATACCATTTAAAATCAAAACAAGTCTTCCAAACCAGTCGCTGAGTATTTCACTTCCCATATGTTAGAATCAACAACGGGTTGCACCTCTAATCAAGACTCTGATGTCCAGTGCAAAGGTAGTTATTGAGTGTTTCACTGTCCAACAGTAGGAATCAGTAATGGATGCTAATATAATAGCATAAATTTATTCATTCTAGTCAATGATGCTAATATTTATGTTTTCTTCTATAAATTAACAGTTTCCTTTTCATGGAATGAAGAGAAGGAAGAAGAGCGTTCTCCCAATTGAATTCCATTTGTTCTAATAGTGAGCTCATCATTTGTATCAGGAAGAGAAGAGCCATGGAGTTTCCTCACCCTTTCTCTCTACATGAGTAAGTGTACATTTTGCATTTTTACAGGAAATTTATTTCATAACATAGTGTAAATTATTCAAGAGTTATGTCTTAATCTTTACGAGGTAGTGTTGGCTTGCCTTGCAGTTTAAGAAATTATCAAATGATATGTAGAGTTCAGAGGACAAGAATAACGTATGAGAATGACTCTCATCATTCATTTCCTTTATACAAAGTAGGCAGCCAATTAATACATATTTTGCATTTATTCTTTGTTAACTTTTTATAACATACCATTTTTAGTCTTTGACTTTGGCTTCAGGGTCTATAGAGATCACTCGATCGTTGACCCACATTGATTTGCTTATTAATTTAGACATGTCCACTTTATAAACCAAAGTTTCAGAAAATATTAATTAAACTTAAATTTTAAATACTATTTATTTGAAAGATTATTGGCACAGTTTCTTTGAGCAGTTGCCTATTTGTAAGGTAAATTGTGTCTTTTAACCAAAGTTTCACAATAACATTCTTATGATGATGAAATTTGAGGTCTTATTACATAGTTTCCTTGAGTAGTTGCTTATTCATAAGGTAATTTTTCTTTTAACCAAAGTTTCACAATAACATTTCTTATGATTGAACTAATGCTAGAAGTAATTCTAGCATTAGTCACTTCATGGCATGCTGTCACTTCCCTATTAATATGTGAATCTTTAATTCTGCAGTGACCACACCTTTCTTTGCTACTGCCATACAATGTGCTCTGTTGCTCCACCACTTGTCCACGCTTCAAATTTATCCATATCTGAGCCAGTTCCTCAGTGCTTTATGCGTTCTTATTAGAGAGGAGGGTGGTAAATGTGAAAATTCCTTAAACCTGGGAATTCCTACTAAAACACTGACGATATTTCTTCTACTTGTTAGATTTGCATGAACAAGTTATTTGCAGTTTCCTACAGAAAAAATCGAAATACATACCCTGCAGCCTACACCAATTAAATAATATGCCAAAACAAGAAACTGGACAACAGAGAAAGACACACAGAAATCACATAGTTGTTTTTGGACAAACCTCCTACAAAAACCCAATGTGGGAAAACCGGTGCACCAAATTTGAGGGTTTTTATTATTAAGCTGAAGTATTTCTGAATACAACTACTGGATTCCCTCTCGGTAATCCAATTATAGAGAAAATCAGTTAGCAGAAGAAACTAGTGAGATTGCCTCACTCTACACTATAAGTCCTAATTGATCTAGCAACTAAACCACTAGTTCCCCGACTACTTCTGTACTCCCCTTGCGTGGGCCATCCGGCAACTCAACTGAGAATTTATTTTCCCTCTGAGAATTGATTTTCCCTCAGAACCCTTTTCTAGCCCTCCCAGCTCAGAAACGTCAGCCTCCTCAACAAACTCAGACTTCTGTGCTGGAGGCCTTTGCGCTACTCTGCGTGACCCCTTCCTGGCTCTGCATCACCCTCTTTGCCCTTTGTGCTGCCTCCTCTGTGTCTTTCTCTACCTCTTTGCTGAGTATTCTTGACTTCGGAGAAGATCCTCTAGCCAAAACTCCCTCTGCATCTCTTTGCGTGATCGCTACAAATCACTGCGTTGCCTCTAGATTCAATAATTCAATTTGACTGATAAACCCTCTATGTGTCTTCCAAGTGAACCTCAAGCTTCCTTAAATAATCTCCTTGTTGACATTCAATGACCCAGATTAGAAGCTAATCAATGGCTAAGATCATTTCTGCTTGATCCTCGTTTTCTTTTAGAAGTTACACCCACAGTTAGAATAATACTCAATAATTATTTTAATTTTCTGAAGTTTAGACTTAGGGTCCCATTAAAAATAATTAATTATTTTAATAAAACTATCTCTGGGTGGAATTTCCCAAAACACTTTTTGGGTTCTTTGGAATGCATGTGCCCAAGCTTCCTTGCAAAAATTGAGACTTAGAGCACATTCGATGCTACTAGAAATAAACACTCCCTCTTAGCGAGGAATGTGCTCTAGCAATGCCTCCTACTGAAGCAGCACTTTGATTTCATAACATCATCCTCTTCACTGCTGATGTCTGACATGTTATCCATCAACCAATATGCAATTGATGCATTTGTACTACTGCTAACCCTACCACTGTCAATGCTGCATTCGTACTGCAACTCCCTCTGAATTTCTTCATCTGTGCTGCTGTTCGCACTGGCACTACCAACTGCCACTGCACTGTACACTGTTGCTGCAACTTCATCAAGAATAGAAAAACATACCAAATTACTGAACATGTGCTCAACATAGATGGATCTCGATACTAAGGATCTGATTGCTGCTAGTCCCACGTTGTCCCTCTGAAGCCTCTACGTTGTTGCTGCTATTGCACTATGCCTCCCTGCATTGTTGCAACTATGCTCTACGCTACTCAAGCTTAGTGTTCTAGCCACTAAATCTGTCAATCCACCACTCCTCTGCACCATCTGACACTTTGTCCATCTTGGTGCTCTTGATCTGGGCTCTTGTAGCAAGGAATTGATCCGAGGGGTGGGCCTCTCAAGGATGCTTCCCATCTGTAGCTCTTTCGAACTACTGCTCCAAATAAACCCACCTGCCTCTTCTACCTCCGATGCTCCTGCTGCCCCTTGGATGCAAGGGATGAATTCTCTTCCTCTTCCTTGGGCTTCAACCCATTGTTGCTGCTTCCATCAAGTTTACGCTTGACCAAGTCTCTCCTCAGCTCCTCTTGCTTAAGGGTGGCCCACATTTCATCCCAATTTGGCAAAGTCACCCTACCCAGGATACTTTGGACAAAGACCTCCTTCTTTTCCCAACATCTGAGAGTGAATTGAGGTCCAATGTAACCAACTTGGATCCTTGAGGTGTAGACACCACAACCGCTAACTCGTCACAGGTCTTGTGAAGCTTCATGAGGAATGGAACTATGGGCTCCCCCTTCTACATCTGTGCAGATCTCAGTTTCTTCTCTAAGTACATCTTCTGCTACTTGGAAGATCCTTGATACAATGTTGCCAAGGCATCCCACATCTCCTTAGCAGTCCCTCTGTTAGCAATGTGACAAACCACGTGATCTTTTACTTCATCTAGGATCATCCTCTTAGCCTTCGCCATTTTTGATCTGTAGTTATTTAGTGGATCTTGATCTGTGGGAACAACCACCACGCTGTCGACATAGGTCTTGAGAGAGTGCTCATCTATAAGGAATGATATTCTTGCCTTTCAGATGACGTAGTTGGATGCCCCATCCAACCTGTCCTAATCTCTCAGCCCATAAGTTTCCATCTCTACCACGAAAATGGTGAATTGCTCCTCTCTGTTTCTTACTGCTATTCCTCAAGCAATAACAAAATATACTTCTTCGTGGGAAATCTTTGAGGAAAAATTCCCTCACTGTGCTTATCTTCTATCTTCTGACGTATTTATGCCCAGAAAAATGGTCTGCAGAAAAAATGCGTCCCGCCAACTCTTCCTCACTCTTGAGGCTCAGCGCTCCTCCCTCTACCACGACAAGATTTCGATCTGGAAGCCCTTTTCTTTGTCGACTCACTGAGAGAGAGATTGCCTCGAAATTTAGCCCTCCTATCTTGGACTGCGCAAAACCCTCTGGGGATTCGAACTGCTACCTCCTGCAGCTACTTTGACCTCCTTCTCTGCTCAGCGCTGGGTTCTCTGTCATTGTTCTTCTTGTCTCACCTGCACTACTCTGATACCATGTGAAAATTCCTTAAACCTGAGAATTCCTGTTGTAGCATTGATGATATTTCTTCTACTTGTTAGATTTGCATGAAAAGGTTATATGCGGTTTCCCACAGCAAACATTGAAATACATACAATGCGGCCTACACTAATTAGATAATATGCCAAAACAAGAAACTGAACAATAGAGAAAGATACACACAAATGACACACTGGTTTTTGGAAAAACCCAATGCAGGAAAACCAGTGCAACAGATCTGAGGGTTTTTATTATTAAGTTAAGTATTTTTGAATACAACTACTGGATGCCCTCCTGACAATCCAGTTACAGAGAAAATCACTTTGCAGAAGAAACTGGTGACATTACCTCACTCTACACTGCAAGTCTCGGTTGATCCAGCAGCTGAACGACTAGTTCCACAGCTACTTCTGCTTTGGCCCTACCCCTACGTGGGCACTGCGTCAACTCATTTGAGAATTGATTTTCCCTCAGAAGCCTTTTCCAGCTTTCCCGGCTCAGAAACGTCAACCTCCAAAGAAAACTCAGACTTCTGCGTTGCTCTATGTGGGGCCTGCGTGAGCCCTTCCTGGCTCTTTGTCACCCTTTATGCCCTCTGCGTTGCCTCCTCTGTGCATCTCTCTACCTCTCTGCCGAGTATTCTTGACTTCGAAGAAGATCCTCCAACCAAAACTCCCTCTGCACCTCTTTGCATGATCACTACAAATCATTGCGTTGCCTCTAGCTTCAGCAATTTGATCTGACAGATCAACTCTCTGTGTGTCTTCCAAGTGATGCTCAATCTTCCTTAAATAATCTCCTCATTGACATTCAATGGCCCAGATTAGAAGCTAATCAATGGCTAAGATCATTTCTGCTTGATCCTCGTCTTCTTCTAGAAGTTACACCCATAGTTAGATTAATACTCATTAATTATTTCAATTTTCCTAAGTTTATACTTAGGGTCCCGTTAAAAATAATTAATTATTTTAATAAAACTGTCTCCGGGTTGAATTTCCCAAAGCACTTTCTGGGTTCTTTGGGATGCATGTGCCGATGCTACTAGAAATCAACAGTAAATCGTTGAGACTGCAATACCCTCTGTAATCTCTGAAGGCACATAAAAAGAGACTGAGGAATCATTGCACAATTTATTCCGAGAAGGTTTGGATGCATAAACAGGTTTAGAGAAAGGCACAACCTCAAGGGAAGCCCAGATAATACAAGGAGAGGTAGTGGTAGGAAGACAAGCAGAGATTGCAAAAAAAATTACCTAATGCACTGCTACTAATGATGTTTGAGTCGTAGCTTTCTTTGGAGATCTCCAGTGAGACGTAGGTATCTAAGGAAGACTTTGTGAGGCAGCCTGTTGTGGTTCCCCAAGATGATAAGGAGAAAGAGTAGAGCAGGAGGGTGAGTAATGCAAAAGACAGTGGCACAAAGTCCATGGAAATACTAGTGAAAGAAAGTTCAAAGAATCATCATGGGGGAGCTTCCATTGTGTTGACTAGATGTAAATATGAACCCCTTATAGCCTCTGTTGCAGAATCCCTAAGTTCCATAGTGATAAAGTCCATATTAATAAATGCGTGCTGTTGCAAGGTTAAAAGCAGTTTTTCTGCTAGAGCTCCTGCATGATTTTTATATTTCCTTTTCTCCAAATACCATAACCTGGTCAATGCAACCTCCTTGAGCTTTCCCCCACATACTTGTATCTTTTAACCGGTCAAATTAATCCATTAGCATTACCGCAACAAGTTTCCTTAATGCCTCCACCTTTATTCCAATCCAACCTCCATATCAGTTGCTACCATAGCCCCTAAACCAGTGGATCTTCTTCCTATGGGATTCTTAGACAGTCTTTGCAACCTCTTCTTATTGATTTTGATTAAGGGCTTGCTTGCTAAATGGTGTGGGTGTCGTAGGAGAACATGGATGGAAAATGATAATAGGAAAATTCGTAATACATGGCTGGAATTAACGATGCACGTACCTCAAGTTATCGCAACCCTTCATTAACCATCAAAAAATCGTAGAGATCACAAAATTAAGTGACATGAGATATCTTGTGTGGGCCCATCTGTTGACTACTTGTCCACACTAAAATAGCATGACCATGGATGTGTATCTTTCTCCTTCCATGTGTTCCTCATACCCATCCTTGTCATTCTCCAAAGCCGCTTCATCTAGAAAGTAACCTGTTGCTCTCCAATTTTTCTCCATCCATAAAGTAACATAGCAAAAGAAGCCATCCGCTGCACCCTATTATGAACTTTGTTCAACCTAGGCTCTCTTAGTCTATGAAGCAAAGGGATGTCGAAGGAGTCTCTGTTCAGAAATAGATGTTTCCTACTTGTAGTCCTTAATTTGAATAATCATACAATGCTTGCAGGTGTTGGATGGTCGGCAGGGACCCCTATTGACTAATGATGCAATGATGTAGAGATTTTAGATGCATATGTCTATGTTACCTCCACTGACTCTATCTCCATTTCTAGTTTTTATGCTTCTAAATTTGGCAATGGAACAACAACCACTAACTAGCAAACAAACTACTGATAATTTTTGGGTATATGTATTGTAGAGTGATTGATAATGGCACTAAATGATAATCAACGCCTATCAAACCAGAGGTCTTGATATGACTGCATTTTTGTGTGGTCCTGTTCCAGTCCAACAATTCTTTATAAGTAACAGTAAGAGTTTGTCACATTTGTACTAATTCATTGATACGTTTGCTAACCATGCTTGAAATAATTGACACTTGCAATCCATTTCTCAGCTTAATTGAGCCATGTTCGACATTCAATGCTTCACTTATGTTATTACTATTGCAACTAATCAATTTTATGGTGACAATATAAATAATCCATTGGTTGAGGTGGTCCAGTTTCATTAAATATTCATATTACAACTTCATGCAATTAATTTATGATACCATATAAGGGTGCTCTTACTAATTATGGGTGCTTAATAGTTTGCAAATTTGACATCCGACACATATTGTGTTTGTTGTTACTCATGGATACTAGGGTTCCACATCTCACTACATTCCACATGTCATTATGTTTAACATAAAGACTTGGTATCGGTGGTAACTTACCTGCAAAACTTGGTTGTTGTCTAGATGATATTACTACATATCCATCTATTTAAGATTTAGTTGGATCCCTCATAATGATAATTTTAGTTTCAGTTAGTTACTTTCGTGTGCGAGGGATTTTTCTTGTGTTGCAGGTCTCTTTGAACATAAAGTTTTCCTTCATTTTTTGAGAGCAAGGAAATTGCATTTTTAATTTATTTGTTTTGTTAACTATTCCAAATTCATCTTCTTTAGAATTAAATTTAGGGCACTGTCATCTGTACAAGCCGAAAGTATCAGTGTTTGGAACTTATCCCTATTTGACGTTTAGAATTTGTCTATAGTGGGGCCATGTATTTGTTTGGGCAAAGGCACGAAACACTAGTTACAAGTCATGGTAAAAAGGATAAGTGGTGTTGATGCCCACATGTAGAGCAACCATACCCAACTAATCAAACATGTTAATTGATTAAGAGATGGTAAAATGTATGTGAAAAATATGCATTCCACAGAACTGTAGAGATGGTAAATGGTATGTGAAGAATAGTTGCCTTTCACAACAAAGTTATCTCACCATTAGCGCAATACTAGGAAGAGAGAACTTGGAGGGGATACATCTATTTGCTCAATGTTACTTCAAGCCTTATCACACGTAAAGGTATGGACCACCTACATTTTTAAAAATTTAAAGCATTGAATTAATTTTGTTTTGTTTTTTCTAGTTTACACGGCATGGGATCAATATTCAAAATTGTGTTTGTACCTATCAAATTATCTACCCATGCTGTAAATGATAGTTGTTATGAAATGCTTGGAAGGTACAACTATATAAAGTTTGCTAATCTCTTTTTCCCTCATTGATATAGAAGTTATTGATTTCCTTTCCCCTCGCCTGGAATTTACTAGATCCTACACCTTATCTTTGTATGTTGCTTGTATGCTTAATTTCACCATGAGAAATGAACATTAGTTTTTTATTTTCCCTGGGGAATACGGGGTTGCCTGGAATTTACTAGATAGTACACCTTATCTTTGTATGTTACTGGTATTCTTAATTTCACCATGAGAAATGAACATTAGTTTTTTATTTCCCTTGGGGAATACGGGGTTGTTGTATATCCCAATTGAGATAGAACACCAAAAGAAACAAAGAATATGCATATTCTTTATGCATCATTAACATGGTTGAAATAAAAAATCTTTGAAATTTATGCTTCTAACGCCTACTGTATCCATACATGGAATAAATGTTCATTGTGGTTTATCTTAATACATTTTTTATTCAGGGTGAAAATTGAATCAGAAATGAGATATCTTCCATAGTCACAACAAAGTTGAATATCGATAACTGAAGTACTCTCGATATAGCCAGAGAATGAGTATACAAAATATAAAATTTTGAATATTCAGTCTTGTAAAAAACATTCAAAACATTCCAAAAAACAATTATAACTAGTTTAGATAAAGATTCCATCGCTTACATAATCGATGAGAATGACCGAGCCTAGGGAGATTAAACTTTTATATGCAATTTCACATAACAAAGGAAAACTGTATCAACTAACGTTTGGAAGTATCACTCTCCCTTAGGCTCGGTATTGTGTACCATGTTGGATTGTTCATTTATGGGCATATGAAGCGATATTGATAAAATCAAATCTCACTAGTTTCAAGTTATCAAATTAACATACGAGAGACCACTTTGTTTGTGATTATACCACTAAAGAGCACCTTGTCTATGATTATACCACTTTAGTTTACACAATGGA
Organism: Pinus taeda; assembly: GCA_000404065.3. NCBI lineage: Eukaryota > Viridiplantae > Streptophyta > Pinopsida > Pinales > Pinaceae > Pinus > Pinus taeda. The sequence goes on from APFE031335064.1 coordinate 108,571, forward strand.
TTTGGTTCATAAAAAATGAAATCATAAAAGATGCCTAAATAATCACCAGAATGCAGGTCTAGAATGCAGGTCTACGGTAACTTGAAATAGTCAATGGCAAATCGTGTGTGTATGAGGATGTGTTAAATAGTATTTTTATTGACTTTGTACCTCGATAGCCGAGACTATCATATCATTTGTGTGTATAGTGTGATTACATGATAGTCGAGACTATCATATCATCTATGTATAGTGTAATTGCTAAATGTTGTGATATATAGCTAACTTCAATTTTTAATTTTTTTTTTAATCTTCTTCTTCTTCAATGATATAAATGCTATAAGAAGAGTTTTGGCGTAAATCACATGAAAAAGAGTTTTGTTTACGCGTTTGGAATCAACTAGTGTGGTTCATCGTCAAAAGGCGTTTCGAACCAACTTGTCCTGACAATGAACCACACTAATTGATTCAAATCACGGAAGCCTCAATTCCAAACTATTGATATATATATTCATTTATAATTCCAATCTCTTGTTTTAGATGTTGATGACAATACATTTAATCTCTTAACTTTCAAACTTGCTGTAACATGCACTTAACAATTTTTTTTTTTAATCTCCTTCCCCTTCAATGATATAAACGCTATCGAACTATTGATGTGTATATTCATTTATAATTACCATCTTTTGTTTTAGATGTTGATGACAGTACATTTAATCCCTTAACTTTCAAACTTGCTGTAACATGCACCAACATCTGAAGTAATCTGGTGACACTGAAAAAATATGTAATTTTGGAGTTTTCTTTATTTCCTTTTGGGAATATTAATGTTTCTATTTTAATTTGAATCTATTTCTAATATGCATCCTTGAAGTTGCATATTTAAGGTTGCAATATTTAATTCCTTGCCATTTACATGAGCTCACTGTCTACATGCAATAAGTTTCGCTGCATGTTTATCACAATATTACAAGGCTCGATGATCTGGTAAAATTGCTAGATGGCTAGTATGTTCAGGTAAGTTAGTATTTTTGCTGGAAGGTTGAGTTCTCCATCATCGCATAATTGTTAATAAAATCACCGAAAATTTTAAATTATAATCACAATCACTATGGGTTAAAATTCTAAAAATCACCCTATCTCTGAAAATTCTACAAATCACTCTATCCCTGCCTTTGCACGTGTGTATATAAAAACTGGCAGGTATTATCTTCCCAAAGCTCATCTCATCATGGATTGCTATTATTGCTTTTAACTAGTCTTTTGTCTTAAATCTTACCTATAAGGATTTCAGACCATATAAATATTTCAGAGCCGGCAGGGACTACCACTGCGTACAGCTAATAAAATCAAAAAAAGTTTTACATGTTTAGAACGTCTAGAATTAAAAGAAAATAGTCTATAAATAAAATTTAGTAATTATTTTATTATCGAAATTAAATTACGGTGAAATGCTTTGTTTCAAAATCTGTGAGCATATTTGAATATCCATTTATCCATTTGAGAGTTTTATAATGGATAAATTGACTATTATCTCGCAATGCATTTGTTTGGTCATGAGACTCTGGGAATTAACTTACATTCCATTGTCTTAATTTATTTTTTGGCTTTATTTAACTATTAGACATTTTGATATTTTTATTTGAATTGAGTGATTTTTAATTTTTTGTTCAAATCTTCATTTTTATGGTTTTTACTGGGTTTTGACTAGATATATGAATTTAACACTATGAAAAATCTCTCAGGCACTTGGATTATGAAGAGTTCACAATTCAAACTTGTGATTCCAGATAATCTTTGCAAGATTCTCCGCAATTTTGACCAAAAAAAGTGTCAAAAAAACCTTCCAAAAAATCTTACATATAACCTATATCATTTTTGCCTTGGCATCATTTAAATCAAATATCGTTAAATCAAATAAGCTATAAAGATGAACTATATATTTTTGTTATAAGTTTTTTAAAAACAGGGTGTAAGGATAAACTAAATATCCTTATAAGTTTAGTTTTTTTTGGTCCTACTCTTTAAATTTAGTGATAAATATATGCAACACATCACTACTAAACTCTGATTTTGGTTACCAAAAGATGAATGTTTAAACTGAACAACTCATCAACTTTTGAAATTGAATTGTATAGGCTACACTAATTTTGTGCCCAAACATTCACAAACATTTATTGTGGCCTTTGTTCTTATAGGTTAAACCTAGCCATTGTTCTTATATGTCTTCGTGGAATAATTTATCATTTTGAAACTTTTGAAATAATATATTATAATACTTTGTATTTTATCTCGTGAAAACGTAAGAAGTTTTGTTTGGTTTATCAAAGTTATTATATTTGATTTTGTTGGAAAATGTGGCTATTTCAGTTTTCATAATGTCTTATTGATTTTATGTATTTGATGTAAAGAGAAAAGAAAATTATTATTATCATATTTATAGCATTGGTTTCATGTTCTAGGTCATTTTATTTATAGGTCCAGCATCCATTGTGTACATCTAGGGCTTTGTCATGAAGTCAAAGAAGACATTGTCATATGTAAAGACTCTATTGGGCATTATGTATCAAGTCAAAGAAATTTATTATGTGTCAAAAGACTCCCCCCAAGATCAAGTTAGCCTACAAGAAGATTAGTCGACCACATTAGGGTTGTTGGAGCAACACAAGGAATCCTAGATATAAGGAAGAACTCAACCTCATCAAAGGAGTATCTATCTAGCTCATTACAAGAAGGATGAGCAACACAAGGAATCCTATATATAAGGAAGAACTCAACCTCATCAAAGGAGTATCCATCTAGCTCATTACAAGAAGGATAAGAATAACCAGTGAAGGAGAGGAGAATAAAATGAAGACAAACAAAATTTTAGAGAATTGTTTTTGCGCTACAATCTTCCACATGTGTGAAAGAGTTAGGGCATCAACTTATTGCAGCAAGACCGAATTGCAGACTAGCCCAGAGAAGCCGAAGTTTGGGTTCATAACGATCAAGTTTGAAGCCTGAGTTGCTAAGGAGAAAGGAAATCCCCAAGCAAAGGAGAAATGAGACTTATTTTACCATATACCAACCACATGTGCAAAGTAGGGTTTCTAGATTTAGGCTGAAAATTACAGGTCCGAAATTGAGGTTGAAGGAGAAGTTGCAACAATTGTGAAGCAATTTTGATTTGGGTTGACTTTGCATGAAGCAAGTTCATTAAGGAAAAGTTTGGCTTGGTCTTGGAGGGGTCTTTGTATTGAGTCTTACTTCTTGGAATTTGTTATTTGAATAATTTATAAAAAGAGAAAAATTCTTGTGGGTTTTCCTCTGGAAGGAGAGGTTTTGGTCCTGGCTAGCAGCTTATACTTTGTGTCCTCTTATCTCGTAGATCTTCATAATTTGATAGTTATTTGATGATAAGAGTACAATAATAATCAAGTGAAAAATTACAAGTACATCAAATTAAATAAAAAAACATTACAAACAGTTATCAAAATAGGAAAAATCACCTTAATATAACTATCCTAGATTTCTCAACCAATTTCACTTTTTTAATAAATTTTTTTTTTTTAAACCTACTTTTCAACCTTTGTTTTATATATATATACACTTTATTGCATCTTGACATCCATTTGTATATGGTAAGGAAATCACTTCTATGCATTAACGTTAACCTGTTGTTAACATTGACGTTTCTCTTCTACGGTAGATTGAGGGAAAGCTAATTATTTTCATTGTTCTTTAGTCAATTGGGAAATATCTCTATTTCTATAGTGAAACATTTGTAAATATTATCAACGTCAGTGTGGACACTGTTAGTCTATTTCTATAATGAAACATTTGTAAATATTATGAACGTCAGTGTGGACATTGTTAGTCTATCTAGCATACTAGCATATAATCTGGTCATAATTTCATTCAATAATATTTATAAATAAAAATGTTACTAAAAAGTATTTTCTCTGCTTTGTTGTTATTTGTGTGCTCTACCACCCTGCACCCTGCCCTCATTTGCCAGTTTATCATGTAGAAATTTTCCGTGTAATAGTATTTTTCTCACAATTTGGTCAGTTTTTTGAAGTTTGAATCATTTTGTTGTTTAAATTTGTTGTCAGAAACTACACCCTGGCTTTGAAAAGTGTAAAGTTAGCTTTTGAGTCCCCTCGTTTCACAATTTCCCCAGCATACCAGGGTCTTGATTTAGTTCTCTTGCATACCTATGCTTTGCTAGAAATATTTCTAGGCCCTGATATTTGAGTGTGACTTTATTGCCAATTGATCTAATTCATTTTGTTCTTTATACTCATTATCAGAAACTACAGTATGGGTGCTTTTTATGCTTTTCTTGTTTCACAAATTTCCAAGGTTATTGGTTTGGATTTCAGACTCACCTATTCTTTGTTGGATATATTTCTTCACCTGATCATTTCCTCTGTGCCTTGCCCTTTTTAATCTGGAATTTGGTTGTAGTTATTTTTTATTAAATAAATTACAGCATTCTTGTTGGTTGCGGGTATTATAAAAAAGCACAATGTCCATTTTTTTAAGGTCACAGCCAAGCCAGACACCAAATTGGTGTATGAGACCCCCTTGTTTGTGGGACAAGGGACCCACCTCCGCGCAGCGATTTGACTACTAAGTCTACGAAGGCATACATACTCTACCCCCCTTTGGTTTTGAACCTGTGACCTCTTAGGAGGAAACACATGCTCTTAACCATTAGGCCCACTCAACCTGTATCAATATGAAGTCGACGTAAATCTACCCTACATGAATAAATATATTCCTGAAGGTCTGTTTCGATAGACATTTATTTATTCAGAAGAATATTTATTTGTGATAGTTGTCAATTGTCAGTGTTGCGTGTTGATTATTGCAGAGAGAACTGCCAAAGGCACAAGACTATGTATTTTAAATATTGCTGAGAATAATAAAAATGAGAATAGAAGTTCTTGATTGTTTATATATGTTTGGATGATTATTCTCTGAATTTCTTCAATTGTCTTTCTCTTCCTTTTGGGCGGACAGATCTAGCGTTTGTTGCTCTTTTTTTCTATCCTTTTCTATCCTCAGATGCTTGTCTGTTTGGTGCATTGGTGTCTCTTCTGCTGGTTGCTTTGTTTTTTTTGGTAAATATTGGTTTTTTGGGCTCTATTTGTTTTTTTTTTGGGGGCTATATTTGAGATCTGTCTGCTGTCCTGTTAGAAGGCTTTTCTGGATATTTCTTTTGGAGATTTTTGTAAATGGCTAGGTCCACTTTTCTGCATATACTTCTTACATTTGCAATATATAATTTTCTTTTATAAATATCTACTTTTCTTCCTGAAAAAATATGAATAATTTTTTTTACATTTATAGAATTAAATTTTTAAAAAACTTTAAACTCACCGATATACAGTGGAAAATTAGGGTTTATATATGTTTGGATGATTGTTCTCTGAATTTCTTCAATTGTTTAATTAATATTAATAGTTTTTGCTACATTTATATAATTAAATCTTTAAAAAACTTTAAACTCACCGATATACAGTTAAAAATTTGCTTGCACACAATAATAGGAGTCGTCCATTGAAAATTCCTCTCGACTAGACCAAGGGAAATTTGTAATGAAGCTTGACCATTATAATTATAAAAATACTGATACACGTGGATGTATCCAATTTTCCTTTAGTGGAGTCTGTTACAGGATGGTTAAATGTGAGTCTTGTCTTCATTATGATGAGGGTCTAGGAGTACATTGAACACCTCTTAGACTGAAGATTTGGTAAAGTGCATAGAATCCTGTGATTAAGAACATTATGTTTCAGGAAGATGGGCTGTTGATTCGTAATTATTTGACTCATGGTTTATATATATAATTGTATATTTGAAATATAAAGATTTAGTAAATATGGGATAAATAAATTTTATTCACATGAAAATCTTAGGAGTCAAATTTAATTATTAGATTTAATATTTTTTGTTTTCCATATTTTGTAGGATAAAATTATTTCACTGGTAAATGTTTCAGATTTTTATATAAATTTTGGAGAGGTTGAAGCAATTTAATTATTAGATTTTCTTTAACTTATTTTTTCCCATATTTTGTAGGTAAATATATTAGATTTTTATATAAATTTTGGTGAGGTTAAAGTTGTGGTCATGACTTTGGTAGAGATGTTACATGTATTATGTAGATGATATTGCCATGTGACTTATACATTTAGTCTTGATTCTTAAAACCTCTCATTTCACAATCCTTAATTATTCTTGTGATCTTTTTAATCATATGTAGGGTTCTTTGTGCTTATGGTGGGAATCAATGAAGTGTTGTCGTAAAATAATTCAATAGGGAACAATAAAGTTTGGACAGTGAAAACAATAGGGTGAGACCAAAGTCTCCTTAGATATTACATTGATTTGCTAACCACAAACATTACACAATGGACCTATTCTACCTTATTCATGCCAGCGCCCAAATAAACGCAAAAACTTAGGGTTTAATCCAAGGAGAGAGATTTCTGTAATCACTTAAGATTTTTTTTCATTTTTTGGGGGTTGGGGAAGTAAAATAATAAAACCTATAAATTAGTGATAAGTAATCTAGTTGAATAGGTACTGCTCAATGTTTCAAACAGGAGGAAAATATCCTTGACTTAGGATATGATGTGTGACAGCGAGTTGGCACATCCTGTATTTCAACAACATGGGATCTGTTTCCATGTTTGAAGGATCTCTTTACATGGTGAATCCTATGTGGATCTATATTTGTATCTGGATTTAAAATGTTGATCCATGTATCCAACATTAAGATCCCATGGATTTAATAACCGATGCTATCCTTGGGGAAAA
>APFE031335071.1:0-29060 GCA_000404065.3 Pinus taeda
GAGCTGGATCAGATTTCCGGGAGCATTTTTCACGGATTGTCATAAAAATACAGTAAGAATTTGACTCTCATAACAGTAGTCGAAGTCTACGGTGAAAATACTGTGAGGTTGCGCACGAAATGGACGACAACGATTGACACCCTCACAAATGTCCCCTATAAATTAAATTAATAACCAATGGGAAAAATATATTTTTATTTCAATGACAGCTGAGCAGAGCAATGCTATTCAACGGACAGAGAGGCAACGATGAAAGATTTTTTAATACATTGACAGCTGAGTAAAATAGTGGGATTCATTAGATAGAGGTATTTAGGTGATACACGAGGATTCTTCTTTAAAAATGATATGCACCTATTAAATACAAAATGTTTTTATTGAATGAAATTTGGGTATTACTTACCAAGAGATACCTCGCATCTGCAATCATAAAGATGCTGAAGAACAGCATCACACTCCCACGCTTGAAATATTCCATGATCTCCTGAATATGTTTCTTTCACCGTTGTATCTCGACCATCTTCATCTCAGTCTTCTTTCACACATGTATCTTTGAGTGTGTTGTAACTGCGCATCTTTCACTGACACCTCACCGAATCTCCTCCTCTGGCTCGAACTTTTGGCATCTCAGTTCACCTCCTCTAAAACTTCTCGAGATTCCCTTTCTCACTGGGATGTTGCACACTTGTTCACTTCCTTTTCGAGAATTCTACCCATAACATGCGGAAATTCCCTCTTTTAGGGAATACCCTTTTCCACCTGCTCTCTAATACCACTTGATGAATAACTGATTCTAATGTGTTTTTAATTCGATCCCTAAGTTACTTGATCCTGGGAGCTATGGGTTATGGGACCACAATTATTGATGACCACAATTATTGAATCTTAGGTGTAGTAAATGAGACCTTTTTCGTTTAACCCCCAGCTCATATTTTCATCTCTACTCAACACCATGGATAGGTCCTCTTCGAAAATAGGTCACTACATGAATTAGGGCCGGGTTTCTTCTTTCTTCACAGTTGGTCTCGATTTGAGCAGGGCCCGACTTAGTGCAAGGCCCAATCAGCTTAGTGGGTCCCACCTAAGTCGGAGGTCAGCCTGGTCGGAGCTTTCCTTCTGCACGTGCATTGTATTGTGGCCTGACAACATAGACTCAAACTCCCCTTTTCTACACCCACAAGCACTTGAACTCAGCTTCGACGTTGTCCTGTACGCATTAAACGACCTACATTCTCGCTCTCTTGCGGATTAGGATCATTCCATTGACTACCAAACACAACCACAACATATAAACCATAATCCTTATGAAAATATAATTAAATAAAAGAAACATATGCAGGTTACAGAAACACATGAGTTCTGTTCAAAATTAAGGCCTGATACATAAAATGGCCCCTCGAGGCTTGATGGCTTCTAAAGCTAATTTCACATTGGATTGGCCGCCCCAGCCTTATAATTCGCAGGAGGAAATCATGTCCTTAGTTGCCATGATGCTCTTCAGGAAGCATCCAAAATCAATTTCAGTTTTGGGGTGAGGTCGATTCTCATGCATCAATAATTGTTATCATATCCACATAATTAACTATGGTCCACCTCGTAAATGATAATTAAACATGGATAACCATAATTAATATTTAACTCTAGTTACCCATTATAAAACATGATCAATCATAATTGAAGATAGTATACCATAGATAACTATGATTTAACATATTGTGATACATGCAACAAAATTAACCATACATAAGAGTGTTATTTGTCTTCAAATAATAAGTCAAGCAACATGACATATCACCGTCAATACCATTGCTATTTCCAATGGATTGAATTCCAAGCCTTCCATCTTAATGTATTTTAATGTTTGGTGTAAAGTATTTTTTTGACATCAGTATAATTATGATAGTTTTGTATATGTTGTATTTATAATATAATAGAGAAACTTTTAAATTTTATTCCTATCTAATTATAATGGAATATTTTCAATTCGAGTAAGGCATGGTCTTCCATAGCTAGCTATAGTATAATGCAGAATGCAAAGTTAATGTTAATCAACTTGTTGGAATTTGATAAAGTATAAACCTTGGTGAAATTTTGTCAAATATCAAATTATTGTCGATTATATACAATTTTCATGGTCGTAGAAAAACAACCCCTCAAAAAAATTATAATAATATTCTATACTTTTAAAATATTTATATAACTATAATGTAATAATGGTATAGAGTAGACAACCATGGTTAACCATTCAAAAATGAGATGCTAATAAATAACATGTTATTTACTACATGAGTACAATTTTTTTTAGGAAACCCTTCAATTATGATCAAGATGAAAAGCTTGCTCTTTCCTTGGCAGATCTAGTGGAAAAATTATGACACTATATTCTTCTACACACCACAAAATTTGCTGCAAGTGAAAACTACATGTACTACTTGCTAAGTCATTTTATGGTGAATAGTAAGTTGCTAGATGAATTGTATTAATCCAATAATTTTATGTTGAGTTAGCATATCCATAGATGAAAAGGTCCCTTATACTTTCATATTTCATCATAGAAATACCGCTAGAACCCAAGGACTAAAAACTTGATGATATCTTCCTAGATAACCATCTTTCCATTATATCATCTAATGATCATTGGTATGGTGACATTCTAGTCTACCTGCACACTCGAAAAATTCTCATATTTCATGTGATGAGTCTCAACAAATTCACCTCCATTTCCATCACTATCGCCTCATCAAGGATGTGTTACATCGACACAATTTCAATACCAATTTACATTGATGCATCATATTACAAGAGGATAAAAAAGTCGTAAATGACTACCATAACAGCGCATGTGCGAGGCATATATAAAGTATCTAAACCATACAAATGAGCCTTCCCTTCCATGGCTGCATTCAAGTAGTTAAGTGATGTGGAAAATGTTAGCCATGTACATCAAAATACCTAATCTCCTACTCTTGTAACTCTTGTCACTGTAAAACACCACTTTTATTGATGGGACATTCAATCCATGACTTCATATCTGTTTTCTAGTAATGATCATAAAAACATCATGGTCACTATTGACCACTTTACTATTTTCCAAATTCATGCCCATTTTCATCATCATTGTCGGCATTGTGCTATGTTATTTCTTGAATTAGATCATCACGTGATTTAGTGTCCCCAAGGAGCATGTGTTTGCCCATCGTAAACATTTAAAAAAAAATTCAACATATATCGACACTACTCAATTTTACTTATGTGTTTGCATCACCATAATATCATCAATCCAACAAACAATTCGAATCTTTCAATGAAGTCCTTAGGACAATATTTTATTTTATGGTGAACAAGTAGAAATATAATTCAGACCACATGCTTTTCTTAGCCCTATGGGCATACCAAATGTTATTCAAAACCTCCATTAGGTTTACACTATTGCAACTTGTGCATGGGGTTGAATTTATTGTCGTTATAGCTTCTTCCTAGTAGTACTTCCCTTAGGAAAATTTCTTGTGACACTAGAAAACATCAATGACAATTGGCATGCCTCTCTCCAACAAAAAGAGGCCATCAAAATGTGACCCACGACCACTTTCAACTGCAACATAAATGCTCATGCATTCATTGATAATGGCCTCATCCTTTGATATGGTTTCATCAATGAGGTTTTGGGTCTCGGGAAGTTTTAAACCTTGAGGAAGGGTCCTTACATTTCAAACATTGTCTCATGAAAGATGCATACAATTTTAGTGGGTCTTGACAGAATTTGTCTCAAAGACATTGTCAACAAGATGTAACTCAAAATATTCCACCATGATTTGTTGTGTCGCCACCCTATGATTTATATTCCACATGTTTTTCTTGCACTTGTTGATAGCTTGCATTGTATCATATTTTTTATCTACACCCATTCTTTGCTTGACAAATGGATTAACCACTAACATGCTTGATTGGTTTTTTTTATGGAAGTAGTTTATGGAATAAAAATATGACCTTCATGGCTTGGGTTATTTATTCTCCTAATCAATCCATAGCACATATAAGAAAAATCTATATTGGGTCAATCATGAGTAACCAACCCAAGTATGTTATTATAATAGGATTATTAGTTGATTCCCTTCAAATAGGAATTCACCACCTCAATTTATTCCTTGATTCTCAACTACTTGTCCCTCAAATAAATCATTCCTTTTACATTTGTTACCCTTACCAAATAACAAATTTTAGGTTTGGGATAGTCACCTCTTGAGAAAATACCTACAAATAAGGTTGTTATCATGTAATTTAGATAAAATAGCATTTACATATATCCCACAAAATAAAGACTATGTTAGCAACCATATTGCATAAAATATTCTAAATTTGAAAGAAATACACTAATATCATGAAACCAAGATCCACCCATATGCATGTGGTATTATCAATTACCAAACATGTAAAACATCATCATCCATCATCCTCATCATAGATAGAAAAGCAAAGCACATAGACATACATAGAAATCATAGTCACATCATAAGGGTGATACATGGAAAAAGTATAATTTTTTATAAATCATAATATATAGGCTACAAAAATACATAAAAACCTCATAAGTCAATTAGGTTATAGTACAAGTGTAAATTGTACATTCTTATAATTGATTCCTTTCCGATATAAAAAAATACATACATAATGTAAAATAGAAACTTAGATATGAGAGTGGTAATGTACAAGCCCCACCATAACTCCCTTACCATTGTCAGAGAATCCTCATGACCTACACCCTATGGCACCAAAATTAGGCTCATTTCCATTTTTCAATTATTTCATGCCTTAGTGGGGACCTCCACTACCAATTTGGGTTAGCGCATCATACACTATATCATCCTCCATATTTCCCAACCAACCTCTAGGACTACCTATAATAAACTAGCCATCCATTGTTGGATAGCCATGCCATTGCCCCATGGCATGATGTTTTCCCGAAGATGTTGAACCTCCTCATCTATGGTGTCCTGACCATCCTCCTCCTTATGGACCTACGTAGGTCCCTCTCGTGGATCATAGTGGGCACTATACCATGGGAGCACTACTCTCTTTAGTTTTCCCTTAGAAAGGTGCACTCAATTGACATAGATATGTACTTGAGCCCATCGCGATTAGAATGACCTATCTAGTGCAACTGTCCCATCATGACTGTTGTCCTTTGGAGACAGATCTAGGTCAAGGAACCTTGTCAAAGGATAAAAAATGTTGTTTTAATTTGGGGTTGGCTGACCAATGCTTTAAATTGTTAAACAAATGTAAATCTTAATTATTTCCGATAGAATAAGATGGAGGATTCTTCGCCGTTAATAGAATTAAGCTTCAAAATGTTATGAAATATAGAATTTAAGATGATATATATGATTCCTTAAACATTCAAATAGAGTATTTAACTTATCATATATAGATGATGTGTGTAAAATCTTTTTACAGCCAAACAATGCATATTTAAAGATAACAAGAAGCAACAATTAAATTATGTAGAGGAATTAACTCAAACAAATAGTTTGAGTTAATTAATCTTTGTAATTGATTATAACTTCACAGGGGATTTTAGAAAGATTGATATTCAATCTTGTCTTACCCAAATTTCCTATTAACTTTAAGCATGTGTAGAAATAAAAGATAAAAGCATAGTAAGAAACCATACAAACTCACAGTAGGACAAGCTGCTTCAAAATGAGTCCATAATCATTCTATGAATATGAGAAATAGTTCAAAGAATTATGATCATGCTCAATGGCTTATCACAAGGGTTCAACGTTTCATACTTCGAATTACAAGAGATTTATAAAGTTTCTTCTCAAAATACATACACTTTAAGACAATTTTTTTGACAAAATATCTCTTCCAAAATAATTTGGTTTTATTACAAAAATAAAACTTGAAGAGAGGAAATCTGAACTATTTTGACATCTGGCACAAAATTCGAGGACTGCGACTGGAGCTATAAAATTGATGTTCTGTTTGTTGTTCCTGGAAATCTGTTCTCTGCTCCTGAAAGCTACCATCCTGTTATTGAAATATCTTTTATCTTCTTAATTGACTAGCTCAAACAATTGTCCCATATTTCCTCATAGGAATATAAAGATTTACCAACTTTTTGTATGCTTCATTGACTTCAGTGTATTTCTCAAAAGTAGGTTTAGTTATGAATAAATGTTTGACTTCATGTTCGATTAAAAAATCATAACTTAAACCTTCCACGAAAGCCTTCCCACTAATAGATCCTTTGATCTTGGAAAATTTAGCTTCGTTTATGGCTATATCATGAAATCTATATTGATATTCTTCTAGACGGTTAATTTATCACCTATACCTTCAAGGCCTAAAAGTCCTTTTTGATGTAAGAAACAAAATTTCTTATGAAACTTTTTAATTGGAACTTCTAGATTATGACACTTATTCTCCAACGGTAACATTAATTTCCTTTTAGTAAGGACCTTTCTCACCTCTAAGATAGTTTTAGTTCTATCTTAAATTTCACATTCTTCGAGCTCTTCCTTTGTTTTATAATTTATAACTCTGATTATCTTGGTAGAATCTCCTAGTTTGTGGTCTAGGTCTTTCTTTACTTTTTCCGCTGCTTCCTTTGATTTATGCAATAATTCTTCCTTTTCATAAATATTCTCAATGGAAGGCCACAATTCAATCATAGATTCATTAATATCAAGCCAAATTCTTTCCTTTTCTTGAGAAATGGTCTTAGCCATTATAGATTCACTTTCATAGGTTTCTATTTGTTTTGGTAACTTGAAACTCTTCTGAATTGGAGCTCCATAAGCATTGTTAGTTTTCAATTTTTGTTCTTGTAGCCTCTGCAATTGTAAAATAATTTTTTCGATCTTTTGACCTTGAAGTGTAAAGTTTCCCATGGCCTTTGATAAATCTGTTGTTGTATCACTAGACCATGTGTCTACTGGAACAATTGCTACTATAGGTGTCCCCATTGTTGAAGTACCTGCAATAGATGTTGCTATGTGGATAACTGCTAAAAAATCCAAATGTTGTTCTTTTTCCTTTAACAATGTCTCCATTTCCGCCTCCATCTTTTGTATGTGTACAATTTGTTCAATTATCATTTTGAAGATATTCTATTTTTCTATCTCTAATTCACTAACTTCTTTAACATGTGGATGTTCTATGGTTGGAAGCTTTAGTTGTTTCCTTAATGATTGAATATCAAAGTTCTTGTTCTTGATCATTTCTTCATCTGCTTTAACATCATTAGGATCATATCCAAATTTTATCACTAGCTCTTCTAATGACCTAATTCTAGTATCTTTGACTAGGGATGGCATTTTCTCCATCTTTAGTTGTGAATGAATGTTATTCACTGAATCTTGTAGTTTTGAAGCTGCCATAGCTGAATTGGTCAAAGTAGAATAAGTCATTTCTCTAGCTTACTTATGTAGGTCAATTTGATTAATGGCATTTATCTGTTTGGTGTAAAAAGAAAAAATTGACGTGTTATAATCTTTTGCACCTCTAGGGACTGGAGCTTTGGGTTTTAAGAAATCTAGTCGAAGTTGTCCATTTTAAGTTTTGACTGCAGACAAAAGTCTATGTCGGGTGGTAGAAGTCTCTTTCCAAATTTGAAATATGTGGTGGCCTTCAATACTTCATTCTTTCTTTTGATATCTTTATATCTAGCACAAATATTATGTTTTTATGTACCTTGAGAAACAGATGACATAGGAGAATCTATGGAAATCTCCTCAATCCTTGGAAAGGTAGAAGTATGAGAATCTAGCAATACCATTGTTTCCTACTCCTGTGAACTTTCTACTTGAAAGGGCTTCCCATGAGCATTAGTTTTCTTTATTCTTTTAAACACTTGGAAGTCTCTCTCTTGAATTTCTGAAACAGAGGAATAAACTTTCCCTTGGCCTGTTAGCATGTTTCTCTTGAGGAAATGGAGTTTGTGAAGTTGTTTGAATATAAATTTTTTCCTTTGCCTCTTCCAATGTTTTCTCCTGCGGCTCCTCTTGATTTTCATAATTTTCTATTTCTTCTGTTGATGTATGTGCATCAGGTGTAGTCTTATGTTCGACTCTTAACTTAGAAATAATCCCCAAGGATCATATGAACATGTGAAGTTGAATTTGAATTTTATTTGCTTTAATAGATAATCTTCCTCCTTTGTTGTTGACAATGAATGGTCCTATCCATGGTTTTAACTTGAACTGAGACTTCTTCTTAGTAGAAACAAAGTGTAGATCATCCACATTCATCATCTGTCTTATATATTCTAGTGCAGAAATCTTGATTGGCACAAATTTAGACAACCTATAGGGAGGTACCTCACATCCATAAATTCTAATCTCTATGTAATTTTGGTAAAGGTATCAGTCTCTAATTTTTGTCTGCTTATTGAGGTGAATAATTCTTTTTATCCAACGTGAAATCCTAGAAATAACAACATCGTTGAGAACACACAATGCCATAGGTAGACATTAATTTACATTATCAGATAATGAGAACTCTTCTATGTTCTTCCTTACTAAGGAAGTCCAATGAATTATAGATTTAGGATTTCCCTAAGCATATAACTTCTATTATGAAAATATAAATCTATTTGCTTAGAAAAATAGAAGAAGGTACATAAGGACTAATTGGTGCTTGAAAGCATTTTTAGTAGAAAACTTCAAGAATTGATCATGTATGCTCTTTGCCAGAAATTCATTGTAATTGAAAATATGTGATGGTTTCTCTTTTACTGAAAATACTGACAAAAATCATAAAATTACCTCATGGACCCACTGGTCACTTGGATAGCCTAAAAAACATGAAACCATGGATATAACTTGCCTAGACATATATGGGAATATGGAAGAAGAGTAGGGTGGATTTTTTTTTGGTAATTCAAAACTTTTAAGTTTCAAAGATTTTAGCTCTATGAGGGAATGTGAGTTCCTGATAGATCTCCATAAGAGAATCTAGAGAAAAATGGGGCAAAATGACTATAGGTTTGAATTGAAGGATTTGACATATTGACTAAGGAATAACATTAAATAAAACTTCATTATTTTGAGCAATCACAACCCTCTAACTTGGCATATATCTGAAATTACACGAGGTGACAAATTTTGGAAAGAAATGGGTCTAGGGAAAGTTGAATTGAAGTAGGAAGGAGTCCCACATACTCAACCCATCACTAGAACCTATAAATTTCTGAGTCACCTAGTTGTGAAGTTCAAAGAGATCGAACTCACAATGGGTTTCACAGATCTTATTTTCTTTGTCAACTAGAGAAGCTCATCTAAATTTATTATACAGGGTAGAATTAGACTTTCTACCACTAATTTAGATTTCCCTTTAGATGACAACATGTTGAATTGTGTATTTACAGAGATGTATATCAAATTATTGAGAATTTAGTGATTGTTGATGTGGACAATAAGTAGGAGTTGATGTTATATGGAAGATAGCTACGCCACTACTAGAGAATGAGAGAAAAGGAAGTTTGAAGGGAAGTGGGATGTTTTTTTAAGTTTCAGACGAGTTAACCATTTTGGCACGTCTAGTAAATGTATTTAGATGTTGGCGAGATGGTTTAATGATTATAAAGGTAATTGGACATTAGTAGGGAAATTTACTGATAAAACAATAATTTGATGTGGGAAAATGAGTGATAGACAAGTGGTGAGGTGTAGAAGAGCCACGAGGGAAGTGGAGTAGAGGAAAGGTGGTTTTCATGGGGGGTAGGCTGTAAATCGTTTTGGAGGGGCATGGGGGGGGGTAAGTTGTAAATGGTTAATTTTTTTTTTTTTTGGGGGGGGGGTTGAAATGATATGGAGAGGACATGTACCTCAAGCATTTGAAAATAAAAAAAACTTTCGGACACACCCCAACCCCCCCCCCCCTCCCTTCGGTTAAACTTTGATAATAGCTGGGGGGAGGGGGGGGGGGGGAGGGGGGGGTTCGAAATGCATCCCCCTGCCATTGATTGGAGAGGGGGTGATCTGTGTCGTTGATTGTTACATGAATTGTATTTACAAGTAGACAAAATGTCAAGTCAAAAAAACTTTTTATTAACATACAAACTAATTAATCCTTTAATTAATTAATTAAAAAGGGTTAACATTACTTTAAAAACAAAAATTAATCACAGACAGTTAAAACAAGCACGCCCATACATTGGGATTTTCATATATATATATAGATATATATATATATATTATATAATATATATATATAAAATATATATATATATTATTTTTTATTTTTTTTCTATTTTTCAAACAGAAAGGAAATGGATAATATTTACATGGTGAATATAATTTACAACATTGGCTCCATCTAGGGACTGCTTCCCCTTGTGGTATGTAGAGAACTTGCAGATCCATGTGCCTTCTCCTTAGGCTATGGAGTCTTTGCTGTGAAAATCACACTTGATAGTGAAATTTTAAAAGAAAACTGGAAATTTACAATGAACTATCGATGGAAACATTTTTAATACTGAATGTAATGTTTGATATATTTCCCATTGACTAGAAATGAATAATATTGTCCTTTCAGGGTTTGCAAAATAAAAATATTGTTACCCTTTACTTCTGCAACATTGAATGGTCCCAACTACAAATTGTCAAATTTTCCATGCTTACCTCTTTGCTCTCTTCTGATATGTCATCTTAAAACTAGATCACCTTGTCTGAACTCTCTTTCTATAGACTTTCTGTCAAATAAAATTTTCATTTTATTATGATATTTCTAAAGTTTGAATTGAACTTCATCTCTATCTTGATTTAATTCAATTATTTGGTTGATTCTTCTTGAAAAAACATTACCTTGATCATATGATTCTTACAGAAGTTTCATGACTAGGAATGCTAGTTATGTGGGAAAAAATGCCTCATTTCCATAGACAAGTTGAAAACGAGATTTTCCTGTAGATCTTTTGGGTGATACTCTATTTACCCAAACTCTATATTTAATATCACCATCCCAAATCCTTTTATGATTTTTCAATACTTTCTTAATGACCTTGACCAGAGTTTTATTTGATGATTCTTCTAATCCATTACCTTGAGGGTAATAAGGTGTAGAATGATGTAATGAAATATGGTACTTATGACAAAACTCTATCATTTAAATAATTTTGAAATCTTGTGCATTTTGTGTAACTATTTGTTTTGGACAGTCAAATGTAGACAATATGTTCTCTTCAATGAATTTGATTACTACTGTATTTGTTGCATTCTTTACAGGAATTGCTTCTACCTACATGGTAAAGTAGTCAATAGTAGTCAAAATCCATGTGTGTTGGTTACATGATGATGGAATTATTTCTCCTATGAAATCTAATCCTCATTGTAAAAAAGGTGCTTGAGATAAAACTGGAACAACTCGCAATGTTTCGAATCTCTGTTTACCACCAAATATCTAACACATAATACAACTTCTTACTTTAGCTCCAACCTGTGAAAATAATTTAGGCCAAAAGAAGCTTGCTCTCAGAATCTTGTATGCAGTTTCCTTCCAAGCATAGTGTCCTCCACAAATGCCTTCATGAAAATGTTCAATAAATCCATCTATTTCACTTTCAATTAGACATAATAGAAGGATATTGAGAGGATCCTTCTAATACAAATTGGCATTGATGATACAATATCTCATGGCTTTAAGTATAAGATATCTAGATTGATTTCTTTTAAATTTAGGAGGGTATAATAAATCTAAAAGAAAAGTCACTATGTCTTTATACCATTCTGAAAGTAAGAATTTCTCATCATTTTGTTAAGGAAGAGGAACATGATATGAAATGGAAGAAGGTTCTTATGGGTTCTTCTCATTTGAACTGTAAGAAGGTTCTTGTGGATTCTTCTCATTTGAACTCTGCAAAATGGTATTGATACCAAAAACCTTATAATTTGATTCAACTAAAAGTTTACCTAAAGCTTGTCCTTTTACCAATTTAGTACATCTAATATCTAGATCAAATTCAAGTATCTTTGCGATCAATTTGCACCTTTTTCCATCTGTATCAAGTTGTGTCAAAAATGTCTTTATTTCATGGTTTGGGACATAAGCAATGATATGAGAGTGTAAGGCATAGACTCTGAATTCTTTTAGTGTTTGGACAAGGGAATATGATTTCTTTTCTATGATATCAGATCTTAACTCAACATCTCTCATTACTTTTATGAAAAATGAAATGGGATACTCATATCCATCATCACTATTTTGTAATAGAACAACAACTAAGGTAGTGTCAGAGGAAAAAGGAAATATACTAAAGGGTTTTGAGTAGTCTCGACTAGCAAGTATTGGGGCTTCAAAGATAACCTTCTTGATCTAGGAAAAGGAATATCTAGCCTCTACTGTCCATTTGACTTCATGATCCTTTTTAAGCATATTAGTAGTATCTTTGATTATCTCAGCATAATTATGTATAAATGTTCTCAATAAATTTATTTTTCCTAGAAATGTTTGAATTTCCTTTATATTTCTAGGTAAAGAAATTACCTCAATTGCTGAGACTCTTTTTGATCAATGACAACTCCTTCCTTTGAGATTATGTGTCCCAATAGCCTCCCTTATTTCATTGCAAACAATGATTCTTTTGGATTGAGTGAAATCCTATATTTCTTGCACCTTTCAAAAAAATTTCTCAACTGCTTTAAGTGTTTCTAACCAAAATTAGAAAATACGGTTAAATCATCCAAATAAATGACAATGAATTTATTTATCTTACTAATAAATGAAAGATCGATTGCTCTTTGAAATGTTTGTCCAACAATGATTAAACTAAATGGCATTATAGCATACATAAATATATGCCACGGAGTTGAAAATGTTGTCTTTTCTCCATATTCTGGACTAACCAGAATATGGTTATATCCAGAAAAGCCATCTAACATTGAAATTCTAGCTGAAGCTGAGACTTTTTGAAGTAAGTGATCCATCTCTGGTAATGGATAATTATCATTTAAAGACACTTTGTTTATATTTGTAAATCCCACACAATCTTATTTCACCATTTTTCTTCCTGAAAGGTACTAGGTTAGCTATCCATTCAGAATATATTAAGGAAATAATTAATTTTTGCATCTAATAACTTTTTGATTTCTTTCAATAATTAGAAGCAAGAATGGATTTATTCTTCTTAAATTTTCTGAAAACGTTTAGGTTCTTGATTGAGAGGATTTTTATGTTGAATAATATTTGTGTCATAAGTTTTCATCTCATCATATGACCATGAAAATACGTCTTTATAATGTTTGAAAAGATTGACATATTGGTATTTAATTTCTTGAGGCAATGATGCTGAAATATTAACATTTCTAACTTCATAAGTTCCAGTATTACAATATTCAATATCCTCTTGTTGTGAATTTAATAATGAGGTTTTTGAGACATCATTATGATCAAAAAGCTTTTCAAGAGGAACTATTCCTTTTGGAATGTAATTATTAGATAATTGATTGATATTGTGATCCACTATTTTCTATTTTAATTTTAATTTTGATTATCTTCATTTGATTTACTTTCATCAATTTGTTCTTCTTCAATATGCAAGGTTGAGAATTCATCTATTTCTTGTAAGAATTTTTTGAAGTGTTCATAATCTTCGAAGACTTGCCAATGTTTAGGGTTATCTAGAATAGAGGGCCTGTATTTCACTTTAATATTGTAACACAATTGCATAGGATCAGAAATTTTAAAGGAACTGAAATAAATTGCCAAAGCATCAGCATGAATGTTTTCTTCTCTTAGGATTGATGTGATGTTAAAAGGTTGAAAGTCATTTTCAATACAATCCCAAACTTCATTCCTTTAAGATTTAAGCCTGGGGTGCTTAGTTTGACAAAGGTTTCTATGTTGTTTTACATGTAACTCTGAATCACCAAACAAAATTAAATTCTAAACTTTTAGGCTTTTAGCTAACTGCCATCCTAAAAGGCTTCATATTCTGCTACGTTATTTGTAACCTCAAAGTCTAATTTAAAGGATTGAGTTATGTTTCTCTTATCAGGAGAAATGAGTACAGTTCCAACCCCAACTCTGTCTTTGGAAAATGCTCCATCAAATACATTTTCCAAATATTCATATTTAAAATGTGAGGGGTATTAACAAGCTCTTGAATGTTGATCTGAGAATTTTAAAGACTATTATCAGCTAGAGTAAAAAACCTAAAATCTTGATCAATAGCATAAATTGGATGATTGATAACTTGATCTTCTTTACAAACATTATTAATAAATATGACCTCTCTATATATACTTAAATGTTCACCTCCATAAATTGGGATTGTAGCAAAATACATGTCCATTTGTAAACTCCCTCGTAATTTTTCACAACAAGATCTAGATAATAACATTCCAAACTTCGGTGGAATATCTGTGACCACTATATCCAATACAATACTCTTGATAGGGATTTGGGTGAGTGTTACCACTAAATCTTCAATTAATCCAAGCTACTTTCTTTGAATCAAAAGTGTATGAGTCATGATATGGTCTGGTGATTGGCAGTTGAAGTTGATCCATGATTAGTTTAGGCATTAGATTATGAAAAGCCCTAGAATCTAACGTGTAATTATATAAAATGAAGTCATGAATTTTTAAGGTCACATAGAAGCGAGGTACAATTTCATCTATCATATCAAAGCTAGGACCACAAATTATTTGAGGTTTTTCATCTTACAAACTTATGACATATCCTTCTGCATCAATACTTGAATAATGAATCCATTTTGAAACTTGATTTTTATACGTTGGGGTTTTAGAAAGTTCAAATAATGGAGTGGGAATTTTAAATATTTCTAGTTCTTTTTCAACATTAAATATTGTTGGAGTAGTGTTTTCAAGAATATTTTGTTCTGGTAACTAATTATATGTTTCAGTTGATGATGTTTGTGTTCCAGACAATTTTAACTTGAGGATCATCAAAGGTTACCTTTTTAGTTGTTCTACCAAGTCCTGGTCTAGGCCTTAAGTCATATCTTCTATTTAACTCAACAATGAGAAACTCAGAAAAAGCTTGATATTTAGAAATTTGAGAACTTTCTTGATTTTGGGCAGGGACATGACCCTGATTTATTGGAACAATTGCACTATGGGATGAGGGATATTCAAAATGATTGGTATCATTTGTAACAACAATAATAGTTTATTTAGGGCCTTCATCATCAATCAGTAACGGACGTTGGATTTTCTTGTCATTATTTGGCCTTTGCAAAATTTGAGGTTCAAAAGGTGTTCTATATTAAACTTGTGGTCTATTTTCAATTTGTTGAACAACACTAGGTTGAGATTACATCGTAGATATTATATTAGATAGGTTTTAAGGAGAGAAGTTATTTCATCAATTTTGGTTCCTTAATCTTTATTTTTTGATGATGATGCACCTTCTTCTCTAGCATTCATCCTCTTTTTAGCCTTTTCAACTTTACCTCTCAATTTACTAAATGTTGACCTATTAGCATCAACTTCAATTGCATTGGTCTATATATATACTAAACTTTAAGACTTTCTTTCCCTAAGAATAACAATAAAATCATCCTCAAATTCCTTAGAAAATCTAGCTTTGGCAACAGTTACTGGAGGTTTACAGTCTGGGGGCATTTTATTATACAATTAATTAAATCTCTTAATGAAATAAGTAAAAAGTTCATTTGGGTTTCTTTTAAAATATTCAAATTCAGTTAAATAGTAAACAACATCTTTCTTAGTTCCCCATTGATTCTTAAAAATGTTTATTAATTCAACCCAGGAATTTATAGTATTTGGTTGTAATTGACTAAATCAAATTCAGTTAATTTCTTCTAATGACTAGAGAAAGAGTCTAGTATAAACATATTCATGTTTGATATTCAAATTATCAGCAAAATCTAAAAATGTACCTAGTTGATATTCAACAGATGGACCCGTTTCTCCATTGAATATGGGCAAATGTCTCAAATATCCATCAGGAAAAGGTTGGGGTTGAGCCGCAGGAGGAAGAAGTAGTGTTGCGTAATGAGTTGCTATGATTGGATGAAAACTAGCCATTGAATTTGTTGATGTAGATCAATATGAGGATGAAAATGAGGAAGAAGAAAGAGAATATGAAGAAGGATGTTGGGAAGAAATTACTTGAGATGAAGATGGATGATAAGAGGTGGAAGTGGGTTATATGAATTGAGAAGGGATATCTAATTTCTGAACTTCTGGAATATATTTATCTTCTTATTCAAAACAAAAAGGACTAGTATAAATGGTAAAACCTTCCTCAGGTTTGATAGAAGTAGATGGGTAGGTTTGTATGACAGAAGAAATAAAATCACCTGCTTTGGAATCAAGTAATTCATACCCTAACTGAGATTTTGTATCATCTTCCTGTGAAGAAGGAATGGAAAGGTGAGCTGTTTCAACTTGATGAACCAATAAAATTTATTGAAGGTCAAGTCCTTTAGATAATAGTTCTAGCACTTTTGGTTATATATATGATAATTCTGCAGGAATTGGGATAGATTGAAAAGGATTATCTTGTGTTACAGTTTCTGGTGGAAGAGCCACAGGAATAGAAGAAGATGTTTCTAATATGTGTCTAGAAGAGTAAATTCTTATTGATATTTTAGGATTTGACAATGGAGATTGAAGCTCAGATTTGGAATGTGACATAGTGTGCTTATGTGAAGCAAGGTTTGAGTTATTAGTTACTAAAATCCCTGGCTAGACAAACACTCTAGAAGCCCTGTAACAACTTGGGTTGAGTTACTAGTCTTGGAAGCCATGGTTGGAAAAATGCTCTAGAAGCCCTTCGTGGGTTGAGTTACTAGTTTCGGAAGCCTTTGTTGTAAAAATGTTCTAGAACTCGGTGAAAACTGTGGGTTGAATTACGAGTCTTGGATGCCTTGGTTGGAGCAAATGTTCTAGAAGACCTATAATACTTGGATAGAGACCAATCTAATGTCGGTTTTGTGATGTACAACCATGAGTTGGAATCATTATTTCATGGGTTGAGGTGGATGGCCTATGGAAGCCCTATATCGTTTTGGATTGATAAGCTCTATGAGATCTGACATTCATGCTTGGAATATGGCACGGGGGTGAATGGTTGAAGAGAGATTTGGCTCAGCCATTCAACGGTGAGGTGGAAAGTGGAATTCCCATCCTGGGTTTGGATAATGCATCATCAATAAGAGGTTATTTATCCTTCTATTTCTATGATTATTATACTAGATTATGTGTGGTTTATATGGTTGTGATTTACTTGGTATTTTTGCTGCTATTATGTTGTTTATATATTTGTTTTATGAGAATAGCTATGTATGGATTTCATCATGTTTTTACTTGTAAATGAATGATCAATGTATCTATGATGTAATGGATGAATTGGAAGTGGTTGTGTTGAGGCATAAATGCTACTTAGTGATTCTTAGCTAAGTATGAGACCCCTATGCTCAGATATATTATTTGCACCTGTAGATTACATATTCGTGATATGTTTGACAAAAGGCTTGTCATGGCTAGTAGAGGTCCATTGAAAGTCTCATTGAAGTGATTGAATTTAGACAATCATTTCCTTTTTATTTTACTATTATGAGGATGTGATTAAATTATGGGCAGTGACCTTGGCTCTCAGCCTCAAAAAGTGACTTAAATCCCAGGGACGATGGAAAAACACTAACAAAGAGAGTTCATGGACATTGTCTTGCATGCCTGTGAGAGTGTCCAAAGGTCCCTAGAAATTGGCATGCCCATAGCATGAGAGAATTCAGAGGTCAAGTAGTTCAAAATGTTAGTGGGACCCAGGGATTGGTTGGCAGGAAGGTGGGTTGGTTCCCGAGGGTCCTAATGTTGGCATTATGATGCTGGTGCTGTCCTTGATGGAAACTCACGCAAGTGACAATTCATAGTGAAACAAGTTAACAACAAAGGATTACAGATCAGATGCCAGAGATTGAAGAAAGAGAATGGTTTAAGAAGTATACGTTGGTTCACTTTGTCCAAGCAAATTACACACATGAGTTAACATAATGAAAGGAGCATATACGTATGCACGCACTTTCACAGAAGGAAGCTCGCGTATGAGATGGAAAATCAAGGTTTTGGTATAAGGTATTGGTCCAAGGTTTTGGTTTGAGGTATTGGTTCGAGGTTTTTGGTCAGAGGTATTAACAAAGGATCAAACTATATAAGGAGGAGAAGATCAAAGGGCCAAGTGTGCAAGTGTAAGGGTTTCTCAGCAATACTTCTATCTGAGGTATATTTTATGTTGCAGGGGCTATGATTATGATATGATCTGAAATATTTTGTGCACCTTGAATTCAATGCTGGATCAAGATCATGAGACCTGAAATGACTTGTAATTGAATGATTGGATATTGGTTGGGATAGACATGATTGTTAACGCATGTTTTATTGTGTAAATGTTATGATCTGGGTATGACAGAAGTCTAGAACAATTGTAAAGTTTTAACTTAGTATTTGCAGATATATACGGTGGTTTGCCTTGGTTAAGGCACGTATACACACTGGTGCGGTACTTTGAAGTAGCATATATGTTATGAAATATGCTTTTTGAAGTTGCAGTTTGTTCTAGTTGTTGATGCAGAGCTTTTGATTGTACTCTAGGTTTTGGTGACTGTGTTCTTGTGACAGTGGTCTGAATGTTCAGATTGATTGATTATGATTTTCTTCAGTGATGATGGGTTTTCAGTGATTGGTTGTATTGTAGTGGTGATTTATTTTGAGGTTCAATGTTGTTGATGGGTCCAGTATGAAAAATTGATGAAACAAGGCCTTCATTTGTATTTTTGTGTACCAGTAGCATCCAGTCTAAAAATTAATGAAACATGGTCCCTGGAGGAAGAGAGAAGGTCGTAGCCTTCTGTAGGTCAATGTGTACATAGTGGTAAACATATCAGCCAGTAAAAGAGCTAGGTGGTTGGATCTCCCTTCCAATAGCAACTGGAAAACAAATGAGGGTTGGAGCCTTCTGTAGGTCGATGCATACATACTAGTAAACATACCGGCTTGTACAAGAGCTAGGGGGTTGTTTCTCCCTTCCAGTAGAAGTTGGAGAATGAGAGAAGGTTGTAGCCTTCTGCAGGTGGGTGCCTATATACTGTTATGAGTCTGCACCATTATAAGATCGTAAACAGGTTTTTCTTATATTAAAAGAAGATAGAGACGATAGTAGCAGGTGGTTTTTCTCCCACATTGGGTTTCAACCTTAAATCTTGGTGTTCATGTGTGTTTCTTATGTGTGATTACTTATTCTATTATTACTACACATGGTTACTATTTAAATGGTTAATTAAGTGCTGATGCATTGATTAAAGATCAACATATGATGAATTAACTGAATGATAAGTTCACTGGATATACATTGGTTGCCTTAAGAATAGTTTTGTGCACACACGAGTTCCCTTCACTGAAGTAGCATATATAAATTTTATTATGAAAATAAAAAGTTAGTAAGTTGATATTACTGATTGAGTCCCCCCTCTTAGTATTATTCCCAACAATTTGTATCAGATCATGTCCTTCAGAAGAAGCTTAGTCGCTTGAAGGGAGATCTTTCCAAATGAATAATCATGAAGGCATAGAATCTATAAGGCCACCAATCTTCAATGGGAACAACTTGGTCTATTGGAAAAACACAAAGTAGAGCTCATTTTTAGTCACTTGGAGCTCATGTTTGGGTAATTGTGGAAAGAGAATACCAATATCTAGCAACAGTCCCCATGGATCCAGCATAAAAGAAATCATATGAAATCAATGCCAAAGCCATCAACGCTTTATTGGGAAGTTTATCAGAATCAGAATTCATCAAAGTCATGCAGTTCAACATAGCCAAGGAAATATGGGACGGAATCATTCAGAGCTATGAAGAAGACTCGTAGGTAAAACATGATAAACTATAAACTCTCAGAATCCAGTATGAAACTCTCATGATGCATAGCGATGAAAGTATTTCTAGTTATTTCTTGCGAGTAGATGGGATTGTAAATCATATGAGAAATCTGGGTGAAGAAATAAAGGAGGCTACTATAGTTGAGAAAATATTGAGATCTTTGTCTTCTAAATTTGAGTCAAAAGTATATGCTATTGAAGAAAAGGAAGATCTACAATATATTACTATTGTTCAACTTCATGGAATTTTAACTGCCTTTGAAATGAGGAAAGGAGGTCCATCAGACATCAGAGAAGCCACTTTCAAAGATTCTACAAAATGAAAACAAAAGGGATATCTCAAAGAATCGGGAGATATATAAGAAGAAGAAGAGGTAAAATTTCTGAAGAAACTTCAGTGTGATTTCATAATATTCAGATGTAAGCTTACTTTCAAATGCTTCTGTTGTGGAAGAGTTGGTCATTATGCTGTTAAATGTCCTCATGACAAAGGAAAGATGTCTGCAGAAGGCAATAGAAGTTGTTATACTTAGGAAGACAGTGATGGAATGTCCAATAGTGATGAAGATGATCAAGAAATTAAATTACTCATGGGATATGAAAATGATACCTTAGAAAAGGAAGATTTCCTTAAATAAATCACTCAACTCAAAATCTGTTTGGTAGAAAAGGATACAATCATAGACACAATGACACATAAACTCACTGAAAAGGACAAGCATAATGAAGTGTTAGAATGTGAAGTAGTAAGTCTAAGAAAAGAACTTGAGAATACAAAGACTTTGAATCTTAGATTTTCTAAAGGATAGGAAACGCTAGATGACATTATCAAAGTTCAACTTTCTCCTCTTATAATGACTCATATTGATTTTCGTCAAAATGTTGAAGGTCAATCTAGCTCAGAAGATGAGGTAACGAGCTTCAATACAAAATTTGAAATGGTCAACCCCATCAACAATCAAGGAAAGAAATACTTCAAAGAAAATCATTTCCACCTAACTATGGAATGGATAATCGTTTCTTTCCTCTGAGAAATAATGTTGACTATTTTATATGTCATAGTTTTGGACATGTTGCAGCCAGATGCAAAAGTAGAATGGTTCAAGAGCATCACACTGAAAGATCATCAGTGTCTGGGTACTTTAAGGGATATTGTTTTTCTTGCAATATGTTTGGTAACAAAGCTATTGATTGCGATAGAAGGAATATGAAACATGTAAGATGTTATGCGTGTAACAAATTTGGACATATAGAAAAGGAATGTAGGAGAAAATTTTGGCCACCATACCAAAAGGAGCAAACATCATTACAATCCAAGGTATTGAAGAATAAGGAATTATTGTCAAAAAGATGTGGCATAACTCACTATACAAACATAATAGACCCAGGGGGAGTTGAATGTGTAAAAATTCAGTATTCCAATTGTCATACATAATTATTATGAAGACAAGTCACGTATATACGTGAGTTAGAAGCAGCACGGTCGCGTATATGGTTTTTTGAGGAAGAAGCTATGGGACAAACTTAGGAAAAGGGGTTTGATATGGTTCAGTCAATTATCAATTACCTTTCTATTCTTATTGATCATGATTACAATCTGTTGATGATATGTAGAAGTTCTTTTGGCCCTCATAAGTTGTTAATAACTTGATGAATAATTATTTGATTATGATGCCTTGATGATTGTTACTAACAAATGCAATGATTAGATCTGACACTGAACAAATGGCACGGGTTCAGGGGGAGCATATGCTTCTAATAATGCATTGTTGGCATTACACATGATGATAGTTATATTGCTTGATTCACATAGTTGCTTTGATTCAGATCACTCTTTTGATGGTAGACATATACAGGTTGTTGATCTTGATGTTGTTGACATATTCTTATGGTACATATCATATATGGTGTATGATAGTTGTTGAAGGCTATCATGGTGTTGTTTAAATTGTTGGTCCTTGTTATAAATGTCATGTATATAATTTGATGTAAAGGTCATGTAAATACCTAATTTTTAACCCCACTATGCATGGGAAGGATGATGTAATATTTTCTATTTCAATCATGTATAAACACTTGGTATATCCCCACTCGGTTGGGTGGATGAGTCAAACTTAGTGTATCCCCACTTGGTTGGGCGATTGATGTATGTATGAGTCATTGGTCTTAGGGAAGTCATACTCACTTAGTTGAGCTATAGATTCATGCTATTCTTTTGGAACATATCTCTACAGACTGTACATGTAGTCAGGGGGAGCATGAACATCGTAGTGTATCTCAAAGGGGGAGAATATCTTGGTATTCCCTTTTCTCTTAATGTAAAAGTGGGAGAGTATATTTGAGTTGTGTTTTCTATCAAGTCCAAAAGGGGAGATTGTTGGCATTATGATACAAGTGTTTTCCTTGATGGAAACTCACATAGGTGACATCTTACAGTGCAATAAGTTAACATCAAAGTATTATAGATCAGACTCCAGAGATTGAAGAAAGAGAATGGTTTAAGAAGTATATGTTGGTTCACTTTGTCCAAGCAGTGCACACACACAGGTCAAGTTAATAGAACAAAAGGAGCGTATACGTATGCACACACTTTCACAGAAATAAACACATGTATGGGATAGAAAATCAAGGTTTTGGTTCGAGGTATTGGTCGAAGGTTTTGATCCAAGGTATTGGTCCAAGGTTTTGGTCTGAGGTTTTGGTCTGAGGTATTGAAAAAGGATAAAACTATATAAGGAGGAGAAGATCAAAGGGCCAAGTGTGCAAGTGTAAGGGTTTCTTAGGAATACTTCTATTTGAAGTATATTTTATGTTGCAGGTGCTATGATTATGATATGATATGAAATATTTTGTGCGCCTTGAATTCAATGTTGTATCAGGATCATGAGACCTGAAATGAATTCTCATTGAATGATATGATATTGGTTGGGCTAGATCTGATTGTTAACGCATGTTCTATTCTGTAAATGTTATGATCTGGGCATGAGAGAAGTCTCGAATGACTGTAAAGTTTTAAATTGGTATTTTCATATCTATATGTTGGTTCACCTTGGTGAAGGTGCGTATACAAGTTGGTTCGGTACTTCAAAGTAGTGTATACATTATGAAATATGATGTTTGAAGTTGCAATCGGTTTTGGTTGTTGATGCAGAGTTTTGGGTTCCGCTCTCTGTTCTGGTGACCGTGTTCTGGTGAGAGTGGTTTGGATGTTCAGATTGATTGATTGTGATTTTCTTTAGTAATGATGGGTTTTCAGTGATTGGTTGTATTGTAGTGGTGATTGATTTTGAGCTTCAATGTTGTTGATGGGTCCAGTATGAAAATTTGATGAAATGAGGCCTTCATTTGTAATTTTGTGTACCAAGAGCATCGAGTCTGAAAATTAATGAAACATGCTCCCTGGAGGAAGAGAGAAGGTCATAGCCTTCTGTAGGCTAGCACCTACATACTGGTAAATATATTTGCCATTACAAGAGCCAGGGGTTGGAGCTCCCTTTGAGTAGTAGATAGAAAACGAGTGAAGACCAGAGCCTTTTGTAGGCTGGCGCCTATGTACCAGTAAACATATTGGCTAGTACAAGAGCTAGGGGGTTGTAACTCCCTTTTAGTAGAAGCTGGAGAACACGAGAAGCGTGTAGCCTTCCGCAGGTGGGTGCCTGTGTACTAGTATGAGTCTACACCAATACAAGATTGTAAATAGGTTTTCCTTATATTAAAATAAGATAGAGAGAACAGTAGTAGGTGCTTTTTCTCCCGCATTGGGTTTCCACCTTAAATATTGGTGTTCGTGTGTGTTTCGTATGTGTGATTTCTTATTCTGTTAATATTGCACATGGTTAATTAAGTAGTCATTCATTGAATAAATATCAACACATGATGAATTAACTGAATCAGAAGTTCATTGGATATAAATTGGTTTCATTAAGAACAGTTGCGTGTACATGCGAGTTCACTTCACTCAAGTAGCATATATAAAGTTGATTATGAAAAGAAAAAGTTGGTAAGTTGATAATACTGATTCACCCACTACTGTCAGTATTATGCCCAACACCTAATGATGGTGTTGGATGTGTGTATGATGTGTTTCTGTCAATTCCACTTCCTTAATTTGACTTGGGAGGTCGAATCATATCATATTGGCATGTCGTCTCATATTTACCTTGACTGGCTGGTTGCTTGGGTAGATGTGGGAGGTGTGTGTTACACATTGGTGTCATAGCATGGTTCACCCCTCAGACTGGATGGGTTGTGTGTTAATCATGAATGCATGTCAATTGCATATGTATCTCTTACACTTTCATTCCATGTGATTGTTGCATTGCATAATGTTGATCATGGTTGTAGTAATGTCATCTTGAGGAACTTGATGTTGTTATTGTGGAGTGCATCGTCATGAGTGTATGACTAGTTACATGTCGTTATATGTCTCTTACATGTATCATTATTGTATGCTTTGCCAAATCGTGTTTGTTAGGTTTCGTTCTTGTATGCTTGGTTGCCTGTATCATTCTTGTAGGTTTAGTTACAAGTATTGTTTGTTTATGCTTGATTACATGTGTTTATGCATGTGTATGGTTAGTTACACATTGCATATGCATGTTAATGTTTTCATGTGGTTAAGTGTATTGTTGTCTAGGCAATCCTCTTTGCAGATATAGACAATCGCTCTAGCCTAATGAGTGGGACTAGCAACCTACGTGACAATCTACTAGACACTTTCCTAAGTTAAAATTGAAATAGAAGAAGAGGAAGATGGTCTACATCATTCTGATGCTGCGGTATCCTCCTTTGTTGAAGTCATCAAATCACTTGCACAACAGACTCGGTCCTACTACTCACAATGTTTTAATACCTACATAAGAGATGAAGACACAACCAAACATGCAATTACAAATATCATAATCAGAAGTAACCCGCTTAACATATCAAGGAGCATTAAGATAAATAACGCATTAACATACACATTTATGAAAAAAGAACCAGTAGTAGTATATATTAATAGAATAAAGAAGGAAGCATACAACCAAGCCTTGATGTTAATAAGCTCTCCTTGAGTGAATTTCCAAGTACAATATCAAGCTCTCCAAGCACTCCTTCTCCAAGCCAAATGAGGAGCATGAAGGTACAAGCTCAGCATAAGGGTGAAAATAACTAAAGATCAACCATTTGGGAATGGGAAAGGATGAATATATAGATAGGGGAAGGGAGCTAGGATGAATCCAAAGATAGGAGAAGGCCCTCATCTAAAGGAGGTAGCTCGTAGCGATAATACGAAAAGGCCAAGTTGATAGAACTCGATCTCATCCATGCTGAAAAATCTCCAGCTCATCGTTATGGAAGTTTCTATATCACGAATATTCTTGTCCTCTTTGGGAAAATTTCCTTTTAGGGATCATCGTTGGTATTGAAGCCAAAAGTGCGATGGCATAGTGTGGCTAGTATAGTTAAACAAGCAACCATTGTAGTTTTCACTATCATGGGAGTGATGATGCTGAAATTAGGGTTTTAGAGCCATTTCTTTCCGGGGAAGCTCAAGGAAATTTTCAATCAGTGTTTTAGCGAGGGTATGAGCTCCATATCTGGATGAGTACACTGCATGATGGTCATGTTTCAGGCACTTCGGGGTATGTCATAGGGAAGTGTGGGAGGTGTGACAAAATATTGTGTAATAGATGCCCCCTAAAGCATGAAGGATGAACAGGGAGTGATGGCTGAGATGTTTTACGAGCTCTTCCAAGGAAAAGAATAAAAATTGTTAGGAGACCTACAAATCAAGGATGGATATACATATACATATCTGATGTCAAAACATGAATCCATGGTATGGACGCAATTATCTAGATAGGAAGGACTATGTGAAAAGATCGATGGTATGGGCGCAACCATCTAAATGAAAAGGATCATCTGTAAATCTAATATCCAAGGCATGGAGGCAACCACCCGATATAGAATGATCATCATCATAAGTATAAAGTCCCACAATATCGTCACAACCATTTATATAGAGGAAACATGTATACAATAACGAACAATACATAACTCCACGTAGTCTGAGTTATATCAGAGAAAACTCAGGGTCTTGCGCTCCATCCATACCTGATCAAGTATGAATCCTAACATGCGAATGAACGTGTCAAAGTCGAACATGCTAGAAAACCACCTAATTAACAACCAATGATGTGGACCATTAACATGCACAAGAGAAACAACCAGTAATGCTAATGGCTCTCAAGGTATGACAATACACTCTGTGAATGTGAAAATGATGCTAAAGTCGAACACTTGTGGAATCATATGATTGAATTCCAATGATGAAAACCTATTATCAAATGCAAAGGAATTGCAATTAAGGCATACAAGATCTAAGGTAGTGAAAGGGGGTCTCTAAGTCATCTTCCTGGATAATGAACTGAAGTCTACAAGAAGTGATTCTTTGAAGGAGGGCCATGATGAGTCCCCCATCATTGACACGAAATGAGGAATAATGTTTAATGAAATGAATAGGATCCAAGACTGTAGCAAAGGGTCAAACAATGTATAGGTAATAGACTACATATAAGACTTCTCTTGAAAATCAGTGACAAAACTCTGGAGTGTGCCAACGTTTGACTCAACATAGGACCAAGGGTCATAATGACAAAGTGGAATAGTCGGATTAGAGGCAAAATGGATCACCCAAACCCAGAAAGACAAGTAAATGAGCGAGGATATCCCAAACCTGACAAGAGATGCATATGAGTGTCATGTTCAAGAGCGACATGTTGCCTATACAAGAGATGTTTCACTTTCATTTTCCCCACTATTTCTGGTGAGTACCTCTTTATTTTCACACAATCTTGAAGAGGATACCATATTCTTGTCGTATAAGTCATCCTTCAGACGAATCCATCCTAGTATTTTTTACGAGTTCTGAGAAGGAGAAACTGAGTCTCATCATGGTGATGAGTCTTTTGTCATAAAACTTTTTAATGAGTCCAATGGAAGAATAACTCGATATATTTTTTCACATTTAGAGAGTTTGAAAATAGATGAAAAATATAAATCCATCATGTCACTTTTCGTAATTTGTCCCTCGAACCCGAAAAAGGTAGAAAACAAAATTCGAGAGAAGCTCTTGATCATGTCGACCAAGGTGTGCCTTTTTCATAAATAATCAACCTCATCCTGAAAATTGGGTAAACATATACTGAGACGACATCAATTCATTTAATTTAACAAGTTTTAAAAGAGAATTACTCGACAATATTTTCATGTTTCGAGTCAGAAAAGAGCTTAAAGATGAATCCTCCTAGAGGAACAACTAGTATAAAAGGATAACAACTAGTTCTGATAGTGGCGGAATTGCTCAAAACGTGTAATGGTTAAGAGTCTGGCTAATAATATCAATCATCATAGATTTTCCTCAAGAAAATCTAAAACAACCAAGTGAAAGAGTATGATCAGCCAAAGAGATGGTGACGATGGAAAGGAAATAACCAAGGGTCATCTAGCAAAAATCGGCTTATAAAAGCAAGAGTCACGAGATGTAAAGTGGGAAAGGTTTCATTTTTACACAAGCTGGAAACAAGGATAATCTATGCTTGAGATTTGGCTTAATTTCTACACAACCTTGACGCAAAGATAAACTATGCTTGAGATGAATTTGCATGCCCCCCAAGCTTCATTTCATTCACCTAGGTAGACTACGGGTTACTAATAGGTAGATGGAATGAAGGTTCACTTATGAGATCAAGTGAAAGTCTCGACTGGGATTTTATGAGATCTGATCAAAGACTCGAATTAGAAGGGGATTTGTTTCATTTTTTAACGAGCTTGATATAGGGAAAGAACCATGCTCATGGAGACCTATTTCATTTTTTAACGAGCTTGACATAGTAAAAGAACTATCCTCATGGTCCTTGTTTTATTTTTTAATGAGCCTGACACAAGACAAACAACTCTGCTCCATCCCATTAATCATAGACCAAAAGAGGCCATGGCTTCCAATAGGTTCTCATAATATTGGATAAAAACACTCTAGAAGGGATACATGTTGAGGGATCTAAATGAAAAATCAGGCTCCAATGCCCCTAGCACATGGTCCACTACATCATCCACTAGATAAACAGTAGATGTGGACATGGAACATGTGTCCATGTAATTAACCCATGGAGGGGCTGATACTGCTTGCATATAAGAACCATTTAGGGATGATGGTTTATGGGAAGTTGAGTGAGGGCCAATGAATGTAAGTTGATCAATGATCACAATGCTTCCTGCATGCGGAAAACACATCACTTGTTATGAAACCAGCTCACAAAAAGATAGAAAAGATAGTTTAATGCCTTAGAATTCAACCTATTTGAGGGGGCAACCTCCTTTACATTATACAAATGAATAATTCTTGGATGATACAAATGAAAAGACCTCCTTTCTATATATAGGAGTCTAAGGGGTCATAATATAATCAGAGCAGACATAACAATAATAATGTAAGGGCACAATAATAACAATAGTGGGCTTCTATGGGGCACAATAGTAACAATATGGGCACTACATGGGTACATCAATATAATAAGGGGGTTGTAGTAATAACAATAAGGGGTTACACAGTTACACTAGTAGTATAGGGGCCTAACATGCCCCTCTCCTTCAAAAAGTGTTGTTCTCAACGCTTGAGTAGTTCTTGATGCTTCTGTATAAAATTCTTGTCCTCCCATGTGGAATCTTTAGTGGGTAAGTTCTTCCACTTGATGAGATACTCTAAAATTTGTCGATTTCGTAGCTGTCTGGTTCTTGTTTCTGTGACTTCTCCAGGTTCCAATATGATTTTTCCTTCCTCTTCAAGTTTTGGCAATATTGTTTGAATAGGGATCTTCTGCAACTTTTGGATGAGTGGCCATACTTCTTCATCCTTCTTCCATTCATCCCTTGCTTCATTTATCAAATCTGGGTGGATAATAGAAATAGGACAAAACAATGCTTCCACATCCTCATCCTTTCTTGAGAGTGCATCTACAACAAAGTTTTGCTTCCCTTTTCTATAGATGATTTCAAAGTCATAACCCAACATATTTGTGACCCATTTTTTTTGTTCTTCTAAAGATAATAGTTGTTCTAAAAAGTATTTAAGACTATCATGATCCATTTTTACCTTGAAGTGTCTTCCCATTCGGTAAGGTCGCCATTTCTTAAGTGCATATAGTATTGCCA
>APFE031335071.1:29108-53478 GCA_000404065.3 Pinus taeda
ACCGAAGTGGCGTTATCCTTTAAAAGTTGGAGAACTTGTTGTTGATGCTCGATGTGATCTTTCATTGCTTGAACCTTTTTCCTCTTGATATGTCCTTCTATCTCTAGAGTTTGGGGAGCGGTAATTTCTTCCAATCCTTTACAAGATATGGTCGGATTCATTTCTTGATGCTCGATGTGATCTTTCACTTCTTGAACATGTTTCTTCTTGATATGTCCCTTCTATCTTGATAGTTTGAGGAGTGGTAATTCTGACCAATGAATTACAAGATATGGTTGGATTCATTTCTTCTTTCTCGATGTGATCTTTCACTTCTTGCACCTTTTTCTTTTGGATATGTCCTTCTATCTTAAGATTTTGAGGAATGGTAATTCTTCCCAATGCTTTACAAGATATGGTCTAATTCATTTCTTGTTTCTCTGGGGTTGGGTCCTAGCATATATCCTCTTCTTTTGATGTTTCTTGATGCTTTTCTTCCTCCTCTTCATACTCTATGTAAAATAATTTCTTTTTAGAACACTTATGACCTTTAGTGCATTTGCTATCACAATTGTAACAAAGCCCTTTTTCTCTTTTTTCTTCCAATTGTTGTAGTGTAACCCTTGTAGGTTGTGGAAGGCTAGGAGAAACAACACTTCCATCTTTATAGTTGTGAGGGGTGGAATTCCTTGTTGCCATAATTTTACTTTCCACTATGTAACAAAGCCCTTTTACTCTTTCCAATTGTTGTGGTATTTCTCTAAAGAAGGTGTTGCTCTTTGTATCCTCATAATGTGTTATCATTTCCTCCATGAATATTGACCACGTAACAAGTTGAATACAAGAACAAAGCCCTTTATACCATAAAAATTGGTTCGGTTCTAAATATGAAGATGCAATACATACATTTTGTAATAGTGGTACACCATGTAGATTAAAATATTACTCCATCTGAAGTATCCAATTTACCGGGCCCTTGCCATCAAACTTCCTCATCTTGCTTTTTCTTGATTTTAAGAGCTCGATCTTGAAACGACTATAAATTTGTACTTTCAGATCTTTAAGTTCTAAAATTGTGACCTACAGTAGCCCTTTGCATCCTCTTTCTAATGCCACCAGTCTAATCCAAATTAGATTCTCCAAGGAAGAGTTATGCCAAATCTCCCATAGTGACCTGATTATAGACTAGTTCAGTAGAGCGAAATTGTATGATGAGCCACGTGTCACTATTTTGACCTTCAGCTCTAAAAAATATATACAAGAGACTATAGTCTATCTTCTTTCTGTACCTTCTTACGAAATTTCAATTTGATGCTTAGAGAGAAAGTTATGACGATTTTTCCCAGGTCACCTTTTTGGAATGTAATTCAGGATTCTGCAAAAAGACTAACTTCCTCATATCATATCTCTGGAAATATAGCATGAAAAGCTCTAACATTTGGGCCCAAGGTTCAGTGTGATTTCTTCTCAAATGGGTATTTTTTTTGCTTCTGAAACATCGCAGAAAAAAATTTATAGCGAAAATTCCGTGATGACCTATTTGGAGCAGCGAAACCCTAGAATCCAAAGCTCTGATACCAAATGTTATGAAACTAGCTCACAAAAAGATAGGAAAGATAGTTTAACACCTTAGAATTTAGCCTTTTCTAGGGGGCAACTTCCTTTACATTACACAAATGAATAATTCTTGGATGATACAAATGAAAATACCTCATTTCTATATATAAGAGTCTAAGGGGTCATAATATAATCAAAGTTGACATAACAATAATAATGTAAGGGCGCAATAATAACAATAGTGGGCTTCTATGGGGCACAATAGTAACAATATGGCCACTAACTACATGGGTACATCAATATAATAAGGGGGTTGTAATAATAACAATAAGGGGTTACACTATTAGTATAGGGGCCTAACATCACATGAAAGAGGGAAGAGACAAGAGCTCCCATGACATAAACATACTCATGACCAAGCAGTAGATTAAAATCCAAAGGGCGTTGGAAAACCATCGCATCGATATAGATATTCTTCCCTCCCAAAGTAATAGGTAACTTAGGAAGGATCCCTAATAGTTGACTGGTTCCTCTGTCAAAATCTAACATCTTTTGGTTGACGGGGACAAGCTGAGGAGAACCTAAAGCTTGGTAAGCAGTTGAGGACAGAATGCTAACAAATGTGCCCTCGTATATAACTGTGCTAGCTACATCCATATGGTAAGCCTATACTGTAATTTGGAAAGGCACATCAGACAAAAGACAATATCTTGGTTGTTGACTCCAATCAAATGAGGTGACTAAACTACTGGGAAGGGGTGTTATAGGAACGTGAGAGATGCCCCCTTTCTCTATGGGAATAGGAAAACTGCTCTCATGCACCTTAGGAATAGGAGGATTTCCCTGCAGTTCTTTTGAAATTGAACAAACGAAAAGAACCAGAGAATTATGAGGTTCACTCTCTACCAAAATGGTACAATTAACTAAAGCATAACCAAGTCTACCTTTTTCTCGACCAATGGTTAGTCGAGAATAGACTCAAGAGAGTCTCTTTCAGAGAGAGTGGGTTTGACCAAAGATGGATTTCGATTAATCACTTGATCAACTAGAGAAGGATCAAGGGAGAGCTTATGATAACCAACGGGAAGACGAGGCTGGGAAGCAGTAAGATTTTCCAACTCTTTGGAAGCTTCATCCATAAGAGTATAAAGGTGAATGGGATGATTACCTTCACACAACTTATAGGAAAATTTTAATTTTCCTTTTTTCCCATGAGATTTATTGTCACTAGTTGAGGATTTGTCACCACCATGAACTCCAGAGGCTGATGAAAAAGGTCAATGTGAACTTGTGGACCACAATTATAATACCTTAGGAATAGCAAGACAATTTCTGAGAAGTTGGTCTCCCTTACATAAAGTGTAAGGGAATTTTATTTTCTGGGGCTCGTTGGAAGATTTTTCTTCATCAGTTGCATCCGTAGAAATGGCTACTTGTTTTCCCCCTTGATTATTTCACTTCTTCTTCTTTTTCCACTTCTTGGCTTCCTAGTTACTAGAATCCAGACTTTGACCAAGCGAAGAGGAAGAACTGGGTGTAGAAATAGGCAAAGAATGTGAGGGGTCAAATTTAGGATCAACATGAGGTTGATGTTGTTCAAGTGGAGGAGAACTTCGTTGAAAAGCAGTTTCGACACTTTGAATCACCAAGGTCAAAAATAACCAAATTGGAAAGCCAATGGTCAATCCAGGAAGGGCCAACGTTGCCATATAAGGAGCACTAGTATTTCCAAAAGAAGGAAAAGGGCTAGGATTCGCATTGGAGGGGTCTCCTTGACGGGTACACTCAGGAAATGTTGCCATCAGTATCAACCTAAGATCTACTAAGTAGTATTGCCACAAGAAGGACGTTTTTCCGTGGTGAATTAATTCACTATATAACTGGAAAACAAAAGGAGGAAATCTAGGAAAAAGGCTTTACCAAGTATCCGTGAACCGCTATATACATCTTAGCTGAAACTAAGGACATAACATATGACCAATCTCCCTTAAGGATAAAAGATAACAACCTAGTGGTGTCTCCCAATATATACACGACGATACAGGTAGTACAATTCCGTGTTAGCGTTGTCTAGTGTAGAACCTTTTGATGAGAGCATCCCTATATATTTATCATACTGAAGTGCCTCCGATATACCCGAAATAACTGGAGAAAATTCTATATATTTCCATACCGGAATGAGATTTCACCCTCGGGGTACACTATAGGTAGTTAACAACAACTGCTATGTTTAAAGATGCCAAAACACATCTCTAGCCTAGACCTCTAGATATTTGCATGAAGTTCCAAATGCTCCTTAGGTTAATTAAGGTAAATTTTAAGTTTGTCTTCAATTAAGTTTTGGTTCTAAGTCTCAAAATGATGTCACCTGAACACCTATGATACAACTATATGAGAAAAGGAAAACTTTTCATTTCAATGAAAGCTAGACTAATCTAGGGAAGAGATTTCAATCGATAATGCATCAAACAAAATGCATCATGCAAAATACCTTCCACTAACCTTCACTTCCATCTTCTAAATGAAATTCCAAAAGTAAAAAAGGTTTTAACTTTTCACTATCCTAAATGAAACTTTTTCGAAAGCAAAATGATTTTGACTTTACTAAGATGTGTTTATATGAATTATGCTTTTATTTTCATTTTGAATGATTTGATGCACCTAATACAGTCTTTAGCTTTCAAACACCGAAAAATGTGATCTATTTTCAATGATGAATCTCAAAAAATATCTTCTTAATGCAACTAATCTAATGCATTTTCACAAAAAGTAAATTTCGAAATACAAGCTAAAACAAATGCAAAATTATGTTTTTTCCATTAAAAAACACTCAATCAATAAGCAAAACAAACATGTCAATGAGACCAACAAGCAGCAAGTGATGACCAACTGACTAGAAAGCCTAGAACTCAATTAGATTTCACTTCAAAGAAAACAAGACAAATTTTGAAAATTAATCAAGACAATCCATCAAACACACTGACAAATCCAAGCATATAGAATGGGAAAAGACCTTAGGGGCCAAGACACAGTGGATTCTAAGGAAGAAACCCTACAAATTCACACATTAAAGCATCATTGCTACTTTATATACCCAAACTAGTGATGATTGGGTTATCATCACTACTTTTCATAGCGAAAGCTGTGATGGTCAGGGTCATCAACACTACTTTGTATAGAAATAGTGATGATTTTCAATGCGACCAAACAGTGAAGAATTTTTTTTCCATCGCAACTACATAGGTAAAAAATCATGATGCCAGCATTAATGTTAGAGCTAAACCCATGACGAGTGAGGAATATGGGAAAAACAAAAAATATTCTAAGAAACAATCCAAACATAGCACTCTAAGGTAGTAATCAGTGATGGTATAAACCTAAACTAATGCAAACAAGCTGAGAAATTGACGGTTGGTCTAACTACTCAAAGCATCTGAATGAAGGAATGGATGGAAAGGGTTATAGCTTCCCCATCGGAGTCATCATTTTTTGGTCCAGGAAATCCTCTCTGTGGACATAGATGATCCCTCTAGCCCAATGAGGGGGACTAACAACTGACAATCTACTACAAATTTTCCTAAGTTACAATCAAAATAAAAGAAGAGGAAGATGGCCTACCTTGTTCTAATGGTACGCTATCCTCCTTTGTTGAAGTGCTCAAATCATTTGTGCCACAGGCGTGGCACTACTACTCATAGTGTTTTAATGCTTACATAAGAGATCAAGACACAACAAAACATGCAACTACACATAGCATAATCAAAAGAAACCTACTTAAGAGATCAATGATCATTAAGATAAATGATGCATTAACATAAACATTTATGGAGAATGAACCAGCAGTTGTATATATTAATAGAATAACAGAGGAAGCATACAACCAAGCCTTGATGTCAATAAGCTCTCCTTGAGTGAATTTCCAAGTCTAATATCAAGGTATCCAAGAACTCCTTCTCCAAGCCAAATGAGTAGCATGAAGGCACAATATCAGCATAAGGGTGCAAATAGCCAAAGACCAACCATTTGGGAATGGGAGAGGATGAATATATAGGCAAGGAAAGGGAGTTAGGTTCTCTCCAAAGATATGAGAAGGCCCTCATCTCAAGGAGGTAGCTCATAGGGATAAGACCAAAAGGCCAAGTTGAGAGAATGCGACCTCATCCATGCTAAACAACCTCCATCTCATCATTTTGGAAGCCTCTAGATCACAAAACTTGTTTTCCTCTTTGCAAAAATTTCCTTCTAGGAATCATCACTGGTATCCAAGCCAAAAGCATGATGGCATCATAGGGCTAGTATAGTGAAACTAGCTACCATCACAGTTTTCAGTATCAGGGGAGCGATGATGCTAAAATTAGGGATTTAGAGTGACTTTTTCAATGAAAGCTAAAGGCATTTTTCAATCAGTGTTTTAGGGAGGATCTGAGTTGCATATCTGGATGAGTACACTGCATGATGGTCATGTTTCGAGAACTTTGGCGTATGTCACAAGGAAGTGCTGGAGGTGTGACAAAATATTGTGTAACAGTACAGTGATGTAATTATTGTTGTCATGCATGTGGTTGTGGTGTGTCTTCTTGATGAGGTCATGCATTGATGACTGGACCATAGACAGAGTGATGTTTGCATGGTTATATACTTATGTGTTGTGTTTCTATACGTTGTCATGATTATGTTATACATGTATCACACTGATTTTTTGATCTTGCAGATAAGGTATCATGCACGAGCTATACAAAGGTACGTTGGTTTATTGTGATTTGGTTTAGCTGACATGATATACCTTATAGGAAGAAATATCAAATGGCTAGCAAGATCGTAGACTACAAAGACTCTCCCTATGAATCAAATGAGTAGTATGGTGTTGGGAACTCTTCTGATTTCGAAGATATACTATGAACATTAAAGGAAGAAACAAGGAGTTGTAAAGAAGATAATGACATAATCATGCAGGTACAGGAGAACCAAGGAGAGGTAAATGCAGTGATACTTCATAGTTTGTCAGATTTGTAGCAAGAAGGACAACGTCAGATAAACTATGAGGAGGAGGATAGAACTAATGGGGAAGATGGTAGTAGGCCGCATGGAGGTAACAGGTCATATAGAGATGACACAGTTGGATATGGAAGATTTTTGGACACTCCTCAGAGGAAAAGGGATAGGCAGAGGTATTATTGTAATTTTTATTCATATAGGCACTATGATCCTCATCGTTATCATCCTTAAAGGAGGAGTGATAGGGGATACTTTCCAGATGAGTTTAAGAAAACAAAGCCACCTAATTTTGATGGAGATATGAAAAAACTATATGAAGAGGAATGGTTGCTTGGCATGAGGAATTTATTTAGGTTACATGACTATTTAGAGAACATGAAAGCCAAAGTAGCTACATTCAGTCTGAAAGGTAAAGCAAAAATTTTGTGTGAAGATTTGAAGAATTTTAGATGTATTCATGAGGAAGACTTCACTTGGAGTGAGTTTGAGTGGTTATTCGAGAATACTTATTTATGAGAGAGATACTTTAATGAAAGGGCTAAATAATTCTATGAGATAAATATGGGATCCATGACAGATGAGGAGTACACTTGTAGGTTGTTGAATTTAGTGAGGTATGTGCCTTATCTCATGGCAGATAAGGCAAAGGTTCAAAGGTTCATTAGTGGATTTCCAGTTGCATTCAAAGAAAATATTGAGTTCTATGAACCTAGATTATTGGAGGAGATCAGACACAATTGACGCGCAGATTTGAGACTAAGCCAGATTGGAAGGGAAATGGAAAGAACAAACGCAAATGGGACCAAAAACAAGCAAGATCTCAGGGTACATATAATAAAGAGAATGTTGCACCATATAAGAAGTTAAATGCATCTGATAGAGGACAAGGACATCGATCTAAGGAGTAGAATAAGGGTGCAAGATGGAAGCCTATATAGTGTTGGACTTGTGGCAAAGATCATCGCTAGAGAGATTGTCTACAGAATTAGCGTGATAGGCCAGAAATATACAGTGCACAGGACACACAGACTGTTGGGGATGTTGGTCAGAGTGTTCCTTGTATCTATGCAGAATTGGATAATAAACATGCATACCATCAAGCATCTATCATTGAGATGGATGGTAAACTTTGTGATCAAGTTATTTCTATTTTGATTGAACCTAGATCTAATTATAGGTATGTTAGTCCTAACT
Source organism: Pinus taeda (assembly GCA_000404065.3). Lineage (NCBI taxonomy): Eukaryota > Viridiplantae > Streptophyta > Pinopsida > Pinales > Pinaceae > Pinus > Pinus taeda. The sequence continues at coordinate 36,834 of APFE031335071.1, forward strand.
AGGTGGATAAGTGTGGTTTGAGTAAGCAATTGTAAGCCGAATTTTGGTTAGTGTAGTTGGCTACAGGTACAAAGAAGAAAGTTCACCACTGGGTAAGATCTTGTGCACTTGATTTGAATGGTATGCCTACCGTAGAAAATTTGAATGTATTATTGTTGGGGTCATATAGTATGTTGTTGGGCATGGATTAGTTGTACCTTCACAAAACAAATGTAAATTGTTGTGAAAAATCAATTGAGTGTGTGGATGACAACGGGGAACCAAGAGTATTCCAGGGAAAGAAGAAAGCCACATCAGTTAGGATGGTAGCAACTATACAAGAAAATAATAGTCACAAAGAAGGGTGTTTGTTATTTGGAGTACATATTTCTAGTGACAAGGGTAAGAAAGTTGGGCGAATGTCCATGCAAATTAGTTTCATGCATGCGACAACAGTGAGAGAGCAACAAAAAAAGAAACAAAGCTAGGACAATCTAGAATATATGTAAACGACAGCAGGCATTCAAAGAAATCAAGGAGGCATCACTCACAAATGTGAATACACAAAAAGTGATAGAAATGCTGAATAAGACAAGTTGAGGCCACTTACCCGTGAATAGCTAAGATAGATGTGTCAAAGAGTCCTAGATGTGTTGTGGGATGTTAGAGCTCCAAGATCAATGTGAATGAATGAGCTCTAATGTGTTGAATAAACAAGTTTGGTCTCATGACGTGCATGCCACAAATCTAGGAAGAAATGAAACTTGGAGGGAAACTTCTAAAACAACTTTACATGTAACCCCCGGCTGCTAAAAGTATCTCCCTGAATCATGGGATGCCTTTTGCATGTTGTCTCTTTCTATTCCGAGAAGATCAAGTCATGCATGCATGCAAGTCAAGTTTCCTCGGTCGTGAGTGGAACTAGTCAAAAGGACTCTCCATGCATTCCTCTGCTCAACTTCTTGGGAAAAATGTGCATTATTGACTGTAAGTTGGGCTGACTACCTAAGGGGATTGCACAATTGCTGGGCAGAGTAGCTGACTGCTACCCAGATTTATCCAAATCCTAGGCTGAATAGCCTGCTACTGGGAGAAGTTTACAAATCTTGTTGGGAGGGTTGGTTGGCAAGATTGCACAATCCTGGAGACCAATGGGTTATCAGAGAGGATTGCACAATTCCTAGGGGAAGGTTAGTTGCCATCCAGGAATGCACAATTTTCAAGGGGAAGCTACTTAGCATGCAACTGGACAAAGTTCGGAAAAGTAGCCTGTGATGGGAATGGATTGACTGTGATTTACAAGCTACCTTTGTGCAAGGAAAACACTGGAGCTTGAGTACTTGATGAAGCAAGACAAAGTGTTGTGTAAGGTTCATAGGGGAGGCTACAAGACAGGCAAAGGAAAAATTTTGGAGGGTGGTTGTAGCCACTACAACACCTATTGACTTCCACTTCCTTTGAAAATGAAAGTCCATAATGTTATTCCATGTGTCTTTTCTTAAGATGTATGTTAGAGATGTTGATCATGTGATTGATTGGTCTGTAATACAAGTGGAACGAGATGGAGAATTCCAGTTGGAGCGTCAATGTATATTGCATAAATAGTTTCTCATGCTCTGGAACCGAGCAATCAAGCAATTTAAGGTGCAGGCAAAGAAATTTTTGGATTGGCATTTTGGTATGGTGTTTTGGTATATGTCTTAGTATATGTTTTGATATATGTTTGGTTATTTTGGTATATGTACATATGTATATGGTTGTAAATACCTCCTTGAGCTATGTTATAAAGCTCCAATAAGAGGTATGGTCATCATGTAATCATGATGCTATATTGTTATGTTTTCATGTTGGTTTTATTCTTAGCAGGTTGATCATTATAAATACTACATTGAGCTAAGTTATAAAGCTCCATAAATAGTATGTTTTTCTTATAATAGTCTTGTGGTATAGGTGTTTTTGAACACCGAGGATGGAGTTCCCGCAAGGGGTAGGGTTCTGTAATAGCCCTGGTGAAAATTCCATGTAATAAAAGTTAAGAAAGGAAAAATAGTAACCACAGTTCGTGGGACACTTATTCCAAGCTAAATGTTGGGAAGGACATCCTAGTGTGGGTACTCATTTGGTTATTAATGGCTAAATAAATTGGAAAATACAATGGCTAAGGATTTGGAAAGGAAAAATGGCATTTTTTTCCAATTTTTTTAATGAAAATAATGGAGATTAGGAGAAAATGGAGGTGAAGTGTGACAGGTTGCATGTGAGGAGGAAAATGAACAAAATAGAGGACTAATTCATAAAAAAGCTTTTGAGGATCAGTGGTTAACTTTTTTTCAGTTCAGTTTTTGAGCTCTCTCATTATTTTTTGTCTCTCTCTCATACTCTTGGATAGTAAGAGTTTTCTTGGAACACTTTTGGAGGGTGTGGCATACTTAGATTTTGGAGAAAGAAGGCAAAGTAAGAGTAGGAAATGGCAAGAGCACATTAGGACCACAAAATACAATGAGATTTTCTTACAAGTACTGAGTTGCATATACGTTTTCCTCACTAGTTTTGGCATGCCTCAGATATGCATGTGGATTATTGGTAATGATTAGTCATTGGCATGGAGGATTGCCTAGATTGACAAAGGATTTCGTAGGATTTCCATTTCCTGGATAGCTATGGAGATTGTGGTTTTATTTCCTTGCTTTGTTTGAGTTCGTTCTCATGTTTCCTTATCTTAGGTTGAGTTATTAGTTGATCTGGAAGCATTGGTTGGACAAACACTCTGGAAGTTGTGTAACAACTTGGATTGAGTTACTAGTCGTGGAAGCCTTGGTTGGACAAACACTCTAGAAGCCCGATGACAGTTTTGGGTTGATTTACTAGTACTAGAAGCCTTTTTTGGAATAATTACTCATGAAGCCATAGAAGGATTGGATGGAGACCAATCTAATGTTGGTTTTATGATGTCTGAGTGTGATGTGGAATCATTGTTTTATGGGTTGAAGTGGATGGCCTCTAGAATCCCTGGATGGTTTTAGATTGAAGTGTTCTATGAGATCCCACATTAATTCTTGGAATATGGCATGGGGGTGAATAGTTGAAGAGAGATTTTGCTCCACCATTCTATAGTCAGATGGAATGTGGAAGTCCCATCCTGGGTTTGGATTTTCCATCATCAATAAAAGGTTATTTCTCCTTGTATTTCTATGAGTATGATACTAGATTATATATGGTTATATGGCTATGATTTCCTTGGTATTTGTGCTACTATTATTCTAGTCATATATGTGTTTTATGACAGTAGCTATGTATGGATCTCATCATGTTTTTAATTGTAAATGAATGATCAATGTATCTATGACCTAATGGATGAAATTGTAGTTGATGTGTTGAGGCATCAATCCTACTTAGTGATTCTCAGCATAGTATGAGACCCCTATGCTTAGATGTATTATTTACACCTGTAGGTTACATATTCATGATATGTTTGAAGAAATGCCTATCATGCCTAAGGGGTCGAGTCAAGGACTCATTCAAGAGATTTAATTTATACTATCATTTCCTTGTTATTTTACTAAAGTTCTGAAGATGTGATTCACTTCTGGGTAGCGACCTGGGCTCTGGGCTTGAAAATGTTGCTCAAATCCCAGGGACGTTGGCACAACGCTAACAAAAAGAGTCCCAGGATGTTGGCTTGCATGTCTGTGAGAGCATCTAGAGGTCCCTAGGCATTGGCGTGCCCATAAAATGAGAGCATGTAGAGGTCAAGTAGTCCAAAATGTCAGTGGCACTCAAGGGTTGGTTTGAAGGAAGGTTGGTTGGTTCCTCAGGGTCCTAATGTTGATGTTGGATGTCTGTATTGTGTGTTTATATCAATTCCACTTCCTTAACATGACTTAGGAGTTAGAATCATATCATAGTAGCCTCTCATCACATATTTTCCCTAGGTAGCAAGCTTCTTGGGTAGATGTGGGAGGAGGGTATTACCTTCTACTTAATGGAGTCGCTAGGTGAATGATTTTAGCCAGCTATCTCCTTATTCACCTTTAAGAATAAAGTTTCATCGTTGTCCCAGGGAAAAGAAACTTCAAATTTTCGTTCTGCGACAATGACGCTAATTTGATGTTGTCCTTTGTAGATAGTTCTAGGCTAAGGAATTGTGTCAAAGCATATAAAATGTTGTTTTAATTTGGGCTTGGATGACCATTTCTTTAAACTACTAAACATATCCAAATATTAATTATTTTTCATATAATAAAAGGGTTGATTCTTCACCTTTAACAAAATTAAGCTTCAAAATGTTTATGAAATCTATAATTTAAGATGATATATATGATTCCTTAAACATTCAAATAGAGTATTTAAATTCTCATATATAAATGATGTGTGTAAAATTATTTTACAGCCAAATAGAGCATATTTAGGGATAATAAGAAGCAACAATTAAGTTATGTAGATGAATTAAATCAAACAAATAGTTTGAGTCAATTAATCTCTGTAATTGATTATAATTTCACAGGGTATTTTAGAAAGATTGATATTCAATCTCATCTTACCTAGATTTCCTATTAACTTTAATCATGTGTAGAAATAAAATATGAAAACATAGTAAGAAACCATAAAAACTCACAATATGACAAAAGTTGCTTCAAAATGTGTCTAGAATTCTATTATTAATCTCATAAATAGTTCAGAGAATTACAATCATGCTCAATGGATTATCACAAAGGTTGAACCTTTCATACTTCGAGTTACAAGAAATTTAACGAGTTTCTTCTCAAAATATCTAGACTTAAAGACAAAATTCATTACATAATATGTCTTCGAAACTAATTTGGATTTATTATAAAAATATAACTGGAAAAGAGGAAATATGAACTATTTGGAAATCTAGCACATAATTCGAGGACTGTTGTTTGTGACTGGAGCTATATGTTCTATTTGTTATTCCTGGAAATTTGTTCTCTGCTCCTAAAAACTTTCATCTTGCTACTGAAATATCTGTTGTCTTCTCAATCAATTAACTTAAACAGTTTTTCCCATCTTTCCTTATGAAGAATAGAAAAGTTTACCAACTTTCTGTATGCTTCATTGACTTCCGCTTATTTCACAAAATCATGTTTACCTATGAATAAATGTTTGAATTCATGTTGGATTAAGAAATCATAACTTAAACCTTCCATGAAATCCTTCTATTGATAGATCCTTCGATCCTGGAAAATTCCACTTTGGCTATGGATATATCATGCAATATATGCTAATATTCTTCAAGAATGATTAATTTATCACCTATACCTTGGAGGCTTGGAAGTCCGTTCTTATGTAAAAAATTAAATTTCCTATGAAAATTTTCAATTTGAGCTTATAGATTATGACACTTATTCTCCAACTGTAACATTAAATTCCTTTTAGTAAGGACCCTTCTCACCTCCAATATAGTTCTAGTTTTGTTTTCAATTTCACAGTCTTCGAGATATTCCTTTCTTTTAGAATCTAGAGCTTTGGTTATCTTGGTAGCATCTCCTTGTTTTTGATCTAGGTCTTTCTTTACTTCTGCCATTGCTTCCTTTGATTTCTATAATAATTCCCTATTCAGAAATAATCTCAATGGAAGGCCACAATTCAGTCATAGATTCATTAATATCACCCAAAATTATTTCATTTTCTTGAGCAATGGTTTGAGCCATTACATTTTCACTTTCATAGGTTTCTATTTGTTTTGCTAACTTGAGATTCTTCTGAATTTCATCTACATAAGCATTGTCAGTTTTCAACTTTTTTTTGTTGTAGCCTCTGCAATTGTAAACTGAGTTTTTCGATCTCTTGACCTTTAAGTATCAAGTCTCCCATGTTCTTTGATAAATATTTTTTTGTATCACTAGATTGTTTGTCTACTGGAACATTTTCAATTATAGATATCCCTACAATTGAAGTACAATAGATGTTTCTATGGGGATAGTTGATGAAACATCAAACTGTTTTTCTTTTTCCATTTATAATGTCTTCATTTCAGCCTCCATATTTTGTATCTGGATATTTTGTTCAATTATCATTTTAAACATATTCTTGTTTTGTCTCTCCAATTGCCTAAATTCTTTAGCTTATGGATGTTATGTAGTAGGAAGCTTCAATTGTTTCCTTAATGCTTGAATATCAACATTCTTGTTCTTGAAAATTTCTTCATCCACTTTAACATCATTAAGATCATATCCCAATTCTATTACCAACTCTTCTAATGACCCAATTCTATTATCTTTGGAGAGGGATGAAATTTTCTCCATCTTTAGTTTTGAATGAATGTTATTCACTGAAGCTTGTAGTTTTGAAGCCGCCATAGCTAGACTGTTTAAAGTAGAATAAATAATTTCTCTAGCCTGCTTATGCAAATCAATCTTATCAATGGCATGGATCTGTTTTGTGTTAAAAACAATAATTGATGTCTTATAATCTTCTTCACCTATATGGAATGGAACTTTTGGTTCTAAGAAAGCTAGTTGAAATGTTCCATTTTCAGTGTCGAGTGTAGGGATAAATCTGTGATGGGTGGTATAAGTTTATTTCTAGAATTCAAAATATGTGGTGGACTTCAATGATTCATTGTTTGTTTTGATCTCTTTATATCTAGAAAGAATGTTATGTTGTTTTGTACCTTGAAAAAAATATGACATAGGAGAATCTATTGAAAGGTAGAAGTATGAGAACCTCTTCATATCATTGTTGCTTGCTTCTATGAACTTTCTACTTGAAAGGGCTCCCCTTGATTATTAGTTTTATTTATTTTTTTAAATACCTAGAAGTATGTCCCTTGAATTTCTGAAACTAAAGGAGATAACTTTCTATTGGACTCTTAGTCTCTTTTTGTTGAGGAACTAGATTTTGTGAACCTATTTGAATATTAATTTATTCCTTTTCCTCCTGCAATGTGTTCTCCTACCACTTGTCTTGATTTGCATAATGTTCTATTTCTAGTCTTGGTCTATGTGGATAAGATTTAGTATTTTGTTTGACTCCTAACCTAGAAATAATCCCCAAAGGATAATAAGAGTAGGTGAAGCTCAATTTGAATTTCATTTTCTTTAACAAAGAAGACGCCTCCTTTGCTAATGCTCCGGTGTTTACAATGCATGATCCTATCTATGCTTTTAATTTGAACTAAGACTTATTCTTGCTAGAATCAAAGTCTAGATCATCCATTTTTGTGTTTACAATGAATGGTCCTATATATGATTTTAATTTGAATTGAGACTTCTTACTAGAAGCAAACTGTAGATCATCTATATTCATCATCTCTCTTATGTATTCTAGTGTAAAAATATTGATTGGCACATATTTAGGAAACCTATAGGGAGGTACCTCACATCCATCAATTCTAATTCTGCGTAATTCTGGTAAAGATACCAATCTGCAATTTTTTTCTGCTCAATGAGGTGAATAATTCTTTTGATCTAAGGTGAAATCCTAGAAATAACATCATTACTGAGAAGAGATAATGCCATAGGTAGAAACTAATTTACATAATCAGAGAATGATAAATCTTTTGTGTTCTTACTTACAAAGGAAGTCTAACGAATTACAAACTGAGGATTTCCCTTTGCATCTAACTTCTGTAATGGAAATTTAAATATATCTTCCCGGAAAAATAGAAGAAGGTACACAAGGACTAATTGGTGCTTGAAAGCATTTTTAGTAGAAAACTTGAAGAATTGGTCGTGCATGCTCTTTATGGGAAATTCACTCTAACTGAAAATATGTGATGATTTCTCCTCTGCTAATAATATTGATAAAAATCGTAAAATTACCTCATCAACCCAGTGGTCTCTTGGATAGTCTAACTGGCACAAAACCATGGAGATAACTTACCTAGACATCTCTAGAAATATGGAAGAAGAGTAGTGTGGATTGTTTTTGGTAATTCATAATTTTCAGGTAATAATGTTTCAAATATATTTTCTCTGTCAGGGAATGTGAGTTTTCGATTGGTATCCATAAGAGAATCTACCAAAAAAGGATGAAAAGGGACTATAGGTTTGACTTTAAGAATTTGGCATATTGACTTAGGAGTAACTGTAAATACAACTTCATTATTTTGGGTAGTCAGATCCCTGTGACTTGGGAGATATTTGAAATTACACCAAGTGACAAACTCTTGGAAGAAATGGGTTTGAGAAAAGGTGAATTGAGGTAGAAAGGAATCCCACATATTCAATTCATCATTAGCATCTAGAAATTTCTGATTCGCCCAATTGTAAAGTTTATAGAGATCGAAGTCACATTGGGTTCAAAAATCTTATATTGCTTTCCAACTAGAGGAATATCATCTAAATTTATTACAAGGGGTAACATTGGACTCTCTACCACTAATTTATATTTCCCTTTAGACAATGACATGTTGAATTTTGTATTTGCATAGAGGTGTATTGAATTATCAAGAATTTAGTGATCACTAATGTGGAAAATGAGTGGGAGTGGATGGAATCTGGAAGATAGTTGCATTGCTACAAGAGAATATGAGAACGTGAAGTTTGAAGGGCAGCGAGATGGTTTTATAAGTTTATGATGAGTTAACCATTTTGGTGTGTCTAGTAAATGCATTAAACATTAGCGAGATGGTTGAATCATTATAATGGTTAATTAGGTGTTAGTAGGGAAATTTATTGGTAAAATGGTAATATGATGTGGGAAAATGAGTGATAGACAAGTGGCGAGGCATGGAAGAGTGATGGAAGAAGTGCAGCAGAGTAAAGGTGGTCTACGGGAGGGGTAGGCCGTAAATGTTTTTGGAGGGGGGGTTGCAGGGGTAGGGCGTAAATGGTTTTAGAGGGAGGGTGGGTAGGCCATAAATGGTTTTGGAGGGGGGGTGGTGGGGGTAGGCTATAAATGGTTTTGGAGGAGATGGGTCCGAAATGATATGCATAGGACACACACCATTGGCAGTGTAAAATAAAACAAATTTTTGGCTCCCCCCCGTTAAGCTTCGATAGCGCACGAGGGGGGGGGGTGTGTGGCTCTGAAATACAACCTAGGCCATTAATCGGGGAGGGGGTGATTTGTGTCGTTGATTGTTACGTGATGTTTATTACAAGTGGACACAATGTCAAATCAACAAATTGTATTAACAATATAACTAATTAATCCTTGATTAATTAAAATAAAAAGTATTAGCATTATTTTAAAACAAAATTAATCACAATGACATTTTAAACAAGCACTCTCATACTTTGAGATTTCATATTTTTATATTTATATAGATATATATATATTTTAATAATCCCATTTCATTTTTCTTTTTCTATTTTTCTTTTCTTTTCTTTTTGTATTTTCATTTTTGTATATGTATATTTCAACAGACATGAAATGGAAAATATTTACATCGTGAAAATAAGTTACAACAATGACCATGCATCCCCATATCTATAATCACAAATCACACAATATGTTGATAGTCGTCACATGTATATACGCAATTCAGTGAAAATAACACTAATAGAAATAAATAAATATCACATAATATTCCTCAACATCCTTAGAATTATCATAGTGGTAAAATAAACTCTTGGTCAGGCCGTGAATACACATTGATATAGCAGAACTCCAATATGATCTGAAGCATTGATTGTCACTAACACTCTAATGTACATGGAAAATTTTAGGGGCTAATATTTGCAAGTGGGATAATTTTTCATGGTTTTTCCAAAAAAGAGATTCGTCAATTCCCTTTTCCCCTTAAAATGATTCACCAAAATTTTACAATACAAAATTATTTTACCTTAAAAATCTCCAAAGATTTATATAAACTAATATAAAATCATTGTAAATATAAATATTTTTACTCAAATATCACCAAATAGTTTACAATTTTCATATTAGGGACTAGCAAGATTTGCCAAGGCTTCAAAATTTTAAGATAAACATCAATACTTAAAAATTTCCCTGCTAATGTAGGTATTCAAAAGTTATTGACTTCACTACCACCCTCTTTGATTAAAATTGCTCCACACTACCTAATATTCATCTAGGTGGGACATGTCACCTCAACTTGAATTTATGGTCAAATGCAAAACACCCATTCTAGGAAAAATATACATAATAGAATCCCAAATTTTAACTCTCATAGTCGTCCCTCAACACAATGTGTCATCTAGCTCACCAATGACAAATGGACTAGGTGCACCCAATCATAAAATGTCCTCTCAACCGTCTACTCCAAGTCATCCATCTCATGCCCTTTATTTTGGTGGGTTGTTTTCCAACCATACACTCACATGATTAGTGCGACTATAGGATAGATGCCAGTGTCTTTGATGTGATTTGTAAAAATTGTTTTCCTCTCTTTATTGCCCTAATCAAAATAACTATATGGCCAACTCCCCGATGGTGAGGTTTGAGTGAGTTAGATTAGTAATTCGTTGCTTCCCCATAGTTGCAATAATCTTAGAAACTAGATATTATTGCTCAAACAACATCTCAAGGTGCTCAGTATACACCACAAATGCACCTTCATGGGGCCTCTAGCACCCAAATAAAAATAGTAATAGTTACTCTTAAGGGAAAATTAGGGGATGCATAATGTATTTTAGTAGCCCCCAACATGTCATACCCCAGTGCACGCATGGAAAAATATTAACTATATCCTAATTGATGGCATGATCCCAGTCCCATCAATATAAAACAATGACTTCCTACAATATAATTGGTGTAATCTTTCATCACTACACCCCTACAATAAAAATCCATTAATTTATCCACATGACTATACCCCACATAGATACACAAACCCATGTGAGAATTTCAGAAGTAGCCACATGGATATCTATTCAACTATGTCATGTATAAACATAGTTACCGATCAAATGAGAAAATTACCTAGTACCCATGTTTTTGAGGTAGAAAAAAATCACTTGATTTTGAAAAGTGGTGATTCAGAATACACCCTTTTCTTAGCATATTTTTGGCACTTTAAGTTTTCTTATGTATCAAGTATGAACATTTTTTTTTAGATGTTAGTGATTTTCATGGTGATTTTGAAAAGCGTTGATGCAATATCAACAACTTTTTTTTAGAGGGATGATTTTTGACACTTTAAATTTTCTAATGTCTTCTTCTTCCCATAAGAGTTTTTTTTAATGCATTTATGTATTTGTGTTTTTTCTTTTTCTTTTTTTTTTTGTAATGAAATCTTAATTTTTTCACGTAGTTTAAAAAAAATAGAAATGGTCAGTATTTTAAAGTTGTTTTTTCTATATGTTTATGTAGTGTTAATTAATATTTCAATGAACATCAAATAGTTTTCTCTACAACAATAATTTTAAACATTTGACGAAAGAAAAAACACTTTTTCAATATAAATACAATGAAAAAATACACGCTTTCAAAATTTTTGTCCAAAATGACCTGTGAAATAAACGATTTTTGTGCGAAAATCCTAACAATAAAAGTTAGAAAACAACATTTTTTTTTTATGAATTTTATGTTAAAAAATAATAGTAATCACTGATTTTTTACAAAAAAAAGAAGAATTCACATAAAAATTAAAGTGAAAATCAGATAATACAAATATTAAACATATAACAGTAATAAAAAATTCCCATTCTTCTCATAAAATCTCAAAGTCAAAGCATTACAAGTAAAACTAATGAAGATATCTCAAAATTGAGCTTGATTGACAATCCTAACTTAAATGTCATTAAAAATATCATATAATCCATGCTCATCGTCTTCTTCAACTTCATTATTTACTTCTTCCACAATATTTTCTGCTTCAGTTTCCTCATTTTCCTCTTCTAATGGATCTTTCATGTCTGTAAATCTCCTAAAGTGTCATTTTCCAATCATTGCAAATAATAGTGGTTCAGGTTCCTTTGAATTTTTTTCCACACGTGATTCATTCAAATCTCATTTCCTCAAACCAACTTATTGCATTTCATATCGAAGAAATTGAAGAGCATTAATTGTTTGTTGAATAAAATTGCATTGCAGTGGGTCTCTTTGAATCACATTGCAATTTCTTCCTTTTTGTAGGCAACATGATAGTGTTGTAACTAATCATTAAGCACAAAAACAATAAGTAAGTAAATCAGTATAAACACATAAAAAGAAAAAAAGAAAATGTTAAAATTCAATTTATATAATAAAACTTACATGAACCTGAATATAAATCCAAAACCAAATCTCCTTCATTTGAACATAAATATATAAGATAGTTAATCAATGTTCATAGTTTTTTATAAATGTTAACTATCTCTCCTTTTGCATATTTATCCTCATATGTTTACTATTTTTCGATAGCATCATGAACCATTACCTGGCTATGACTCTTTCCATCTACTTGGTTTACAAGAATGGACTTATAGCTATCACCTTTTTCCCAACATTCAACAATTATGAACTCACAGTCACTTGTATTGGCTGATATCTCGAAGAAATAAGATTTGACTTTTGTCTTTAACACAACATAGTAAAAGTTCAATTAACTTCTACATAATTTCCTTTTTAACGTTAATCAAACATACAATTTTAATGTCTTACCATGTAAGCTCCAACCTTGAGTTTTAATTTCACTTGAAGCTTGTTAATAACATTACAAATTGTGTGTCTGAATGAAATGTAACAAATCTCCAATGTGGTGATGTTGTGACTTCTTGAATGGCCGTAACCATTTTATTAAAATATTTATAAGTGTAAGGCTCATTAACATATCCAATGTTTGGGAAATTGAAACCATGAGGAATGTTTGCAATAACCAGGGCATATTCCCTTTTAGGTATGAGTTTTGCAATGTCTTCACAATCACCTTTTATTATTTGTTATTGGATAGTTTCGAGTCCATTCCAAATGCAATGAGTAAGAGTATGATCAAGTTCAACATTCCTAAGACATTGCTTTCTCAACCTTTCCAACATAATTTTTTTAATGAATATTTTGAAAGTATTTGGTACTCCATTCAGATTCTTGTTCAATATATTTAATGAAATAAACAAATATAATTATAAGTAATAAAAAAATATGTATATGAATAAAATGAATGTAAAAATCAACACATCTTTTTGAATGCAAGATACAAATATTAAATTTTTGTTGTAGAATTTGATTCTGGGTAGTTGAGTACAACATGATTCCAACACTCTTCATTCAACATTTAAACCATATGTTCTTTTATTTTCATATAAATCTTATGACTGAACAAATAAAGTAAAAATTTTCAATATAGTAATATGTATAACAAACAATACCAACAACAATATGTTATATTTAAAAGAAAATTATAATCCAAGAAAAAGTAAAAGTAATTCAACAAACTTACTTTTGAAATTCTGAGCACATTTCCTCCAATGACAATTCACCTGACTTCACACGACATAATATTGATTTTGTTATTTTTTCATCCTTCACTCCTTGGAATGTTCTCCAAAGTGTGCTAGTCATATCATCTGGAAGTTGCTTCATTTCAAGACTTGTATTACTGTTGGTACATATTATGAGTTTAGAGTTTTTATCCTTTTGATATCTTATGGAAATATTCTCCCACATGTATAAAATGTCATCAATCAATTATCATATCTCCCTTGTTCCAAATTCCAAGTGGAAAATATTATCTATGCCTCTTAATTGTCTGAATTTACTTCTCCACCTTTCGATTTGATTCTATCCTCAATTTGATAACCTGTTACCATATAACGTTTCTTCCGAAAGATTAAACTGACATTTGTCTTATCCCCGCCACATTTTTCTACAAATTCATTATGAATAAATATGACCATTTAGATAAAATTCATTGACATTCTATACTCATTATATGCATTATGTTCCCATGCCAATAAATTTCCCTCTCTTTCTGTTAAACCAACATAAATTATGCATTTCATTGTTTCCAAAAGATAGTTTATGGGATATTCCTCGATCAATTGTCTTTTGGCCTCTGCTGAATGGTTCCCTACAATTACATAATATCTATAGCCAAAACATTGTGTCTTATCAAATGCCTCCTTGTTTGGAACTTGATTTGGATCAACAATAACAACATAATCCACCACATGTGCATATGGGTTGTACCTAAACAATGTTTTCAAATTATGGACATGTAGGTGATGTGCCTTTCTAATTTGATATTGAGATTGTCCTTCATCTGACCTATAGAATTGGGTGACATTAAGCTCAAATGTTTTTCCACCATTAATTAATTTATTCTTCCTCAAGTGATTTTGAATGGCATTTTGTTTTGTTTTCATAATGTCATCCTCCTAATTAGCACCTTGTGTTATGATTTCTTTGCTACCTCTAGAACTTTCACTTTATTCTTCACTTTTGCTGATGATTTTAATAGATTCACTAATTTTTTATTTCTTCTTCTTCCTAGTTAACATATCTTCTTCTACATAAATAATCTCCTCATCATCAAGTGGAAGAGAGACATCCATGGGCATTTTTATTTTTGGTGTTTTATTTATTTTTCCTTTTAAACAACGATTCTATCCTCCTCCTCACTAATGGAAACATATTTTGGAGCTTCAACTTCAGCTACAACTCCCACATCTTCAAAATAAACATCTTTACCTTTGTTAGATTGAGCTCCCGTATGGATTCTTTGTTGATACCCTATATGTACCATTGCAATGTCATGGATTGTTGATCTTTGCTTCATTCTCTTTTCTTGTTCCGACTCTATATGGAAACTGTTGATCACATTCATAATATTTGTCTCTACATAATAAATACCCTCCAGCATCATTGAAAGACTCTCAACAAAATCCTATCAAAGAAAATACAATATGTCAATGATAAATTGTTTATAAAAAATATAATGATTCTTACAATAATACATATCACATAAATATAAATAAGCATACTTACAATGTTATTTGAAATGTTGGATGAGATTTCTTCACACAATGGTGTAGATTATTCATCTCTGTCATACTTGACCTTTGAGAAACGATATCTAATATTTTCATTGACTCGGGAAATTTTGAAAGAACATAAACAATGTTTGAATTTGGCACCAAACATATGTCTCGTACTATGTCTATCACCTCATATGGTTCACCCATGTAAATCACACCACAGTATAGATAGAGGTGTGTATTATCATCGTATTCAACATCTTGAACATGCCATGTGAATTTTTATTTATTTATTTATCTTGAATTCATCCATTCATAAATAATATTTGGTGTACTTGATGGGCCAATTGGTCGACGTTTACGATGTTTCTCAGTTCGGGTATGTTTGGCAGCATTCGTAGCATGTCCACCTGTGATGCAACAAAACTGCATCCTGAATCAATACATGGACCTATGGGTTATGCGTCCACATTTGAACGAAATTTTCCATTATGAAAACTTGGTTTATAGCTTCAACCTCACTCTCACATATATTCATGAATTCATGCACACACAATGATTATAACATAAAACAACAGTCTACAGAACACACGTTTTTTTTTTATTATATTCGAGCTCGAATTACACATAAAGGCGCTCAGGCTTTGGCCATGTCCTTGCTAGATTTACATTGTGTTCTCCTCTCCCTTTAAAAATGCACAAAGACTACATTTGATAAGGAATGCAACAACATTGTGGATTATCTTAGATCCACAATATGCTCCTAAATCTTATCAGTGACTACCTAAGATCTTGCGAAGATCTCGATTCATGTTTATCACAATGTAACAGTCATGTCTTTGTATAGTTGTGGATTGGGTTTCATGTTTTTATGACGAGTTTGTCGGAGTTCCTTGATGCTCCTGCATCCAACTCCCAAGGCACAGATATTTATGACCTCCTTGTCATATGCTTCAGGTATTTCTAATAGCTTTAACTTGTGAGTTGCAATCAACCTCTGCAATAACAAGTCTCCTTCTTGTTACACATTCCTCACTAAGCTTCTCTCCTCTGAGCCAAGTCTTTTGGCATCTCTCTGGTTCTCTCTTCTTTGGAACCATTTGAGCACTTCGGGCTCTAGGTTGCTACAATCTTCTCACCTTCTTCTGCCGCTACCTGTATGACAATATAAAGACCACAAACTCTCCAATCTTGAACATAATTGTACCTCCTCCTTTTGCATGAAAATTTTTTCTCGTAGGAAACCTTTCCCTCCTCTGATACCACTTTGATGCAACAAAAATGCATCCTGAATCAATACATAGACCTGTGGGTTATGGGTCCACATTCGGACAAAATATTTTATTATGCAAACCTGGTTTAGAGCTTCGACTTGACTCTCACATATATTCACGAATTCATCCACACACAGTGATTATAACATAAAATAATAGTCTACAAAACACACATTTTTTTATTATTATATTTGATCTCGCATTACATACAAAGGCACTCAGGCCTTGGCCATGTCCTCACCAGATTTACATTTCGTTCTCCTCTCCCTTTAAAAATGCACGAAGACTACATTTGATAAGGAATGCAACAACATTGTGGATTATCTTAGATCCACAATACGCTCCTAAATCTTATCAACGATTCCCTAAGATCTCGCGAAGAGCTCGATTCATGCTTATCACAATGCAACAATCACATCTTTGTGTAGTTGTGGATCGGGTTTCATGTTTTTATGGCGAGTTTGTTGAAGGTCCTTCATGCTCTTGCATCAACCTACAACTTGAGATGATGGAATTATTGTCCTTGTTCCAGACATATTCACAGAGACCTTCTGTGATGCCATCTTCCTG
>APFE031335071.1:54048-88023 GCA_000404065.3 Pinus taeda
AAAAAAAGGTAACACCCTTTTTTCATTTCAAAAGCCTAAAAATTAAAAAAATTCTTAATTTTCTCCTAAAAGTCCTACAAATTTGAGCTTTTCTTCCTTTTCTTCCCTATAAACATATATAAAAAAATGAGTTTTTTTATGTGGTTTCTCCCATAAAAAACCCAAAATATCCCCAAATTCATCTACAAATAGTCGACATAAAAAGAAAATTAATCATTAAAATTCATAAAACTCTTGTTGAATATGTTATCGATGACAATGTAGCTCCTCCACAAAATGGATCCACACTTTTTAACAAGATTGAGAATACTTGATATGATGTAATGAATAGAAACAATGAATTTTATTTTATAGCGATGATTGTGGGGTTGCTTTAGAATTTCTTGAATGTGGGATTAAACTTAAAATTAAAAAAAATAATTGATAGTTAATATTATAGCTTTACGTTAGTTTCCATTCATTGTGGGATAAAATAAAATATTAATTATAAAAATTAATTTAGTTACATAGTCAATGTTAAATAATTGAAGTAGAAAAAATATTTTCGGCTTCTATCAATATTTTGAATAGAAACTAGTGTGGAATTTTTCAAAACCAAAATTATAGTAATATGTTTTGAAGTAAATTATAGATGAAAATTTTGGAGGGAAATATTAAAAAATGAATTTTTTGGAGGGAGAATTTTCGGCAAAAAATTTTGTGGGGTGTGGGCGGGGATTTAGAGGGAAATTTTCAATCTCTAAGCTATAAATTGTCATTGGGAGAGAGTGTATTTGTACCATTCAACATATTCTTGTTGAAGGTCATGGATTCTTCTAATAGTGAAGTTTTTCTTTCTTTAGCATCG
This sequence comes from Pinus taeda, assembly GCA_000404065.3. Classification (NCBI taxonomy): domain Eukaryota; kingdom Viridiplantae; phylum Streptophyta; class Pinopsida; order Pinales; family Pinaceae; genus Pinus; species Pinus taeda. The sequence goes on from APFE031335071.1 coordinate 54,896, forward strand.
ACATCTTCGTCATGGAGCAACTCTATTCATTTTAATGAATGTAACAGGAATTCTTTCACTATGAATAGAGAGACAAATTTTCCACTTGGTCTTAATCCTAAGGTTGATGAGAGAAACATTGATGAAGGGCAGGAAAAATAATTTCCTGAGAATAGAGAGTCAATTTTTCCACTTCCTCCTAATCGTAAGGATTATGAGAGCACCACTAATGATTGGGGGATGAAGAATTTCCAGAGTCAAAGTTTCCACATAGTCGTAATCCTAAGGATTATGAGAACACCATTGATGAAGGGGGGGATGAAGAATTTCCAGAGTCAAAGTTTCCACTTCCTCATAACCCTAAGGATTATGAGAGCACCACTGATGAAGGGGGGGATGAAGAATTTGCAAAGTAAAAGTTTCCACATAGTGCTTATCCTAAGGATTATGTGAGTAACACTGATGAAGGGGGGGATGAAGAATTTGAAAAGTAAAAGTTTCCACATAGTCCTAATCCTAAGGATTATGAAATCACCACTAATGAAGGGGGGGATGAAGAATTTACAGAGTCAAAGTTTCCACATATTCCTAATCCTAAGGATTATTAGAGCACCACCGATGAAGGGGTGATGAAGAATTTACAGAGTTAAAGTTCACACATATTCCTAACCATAATGATTATGAGAGCACCATTAATGAAGGGGGCGATGAAGAATTTGCAGAGTCAAAGTTTCCGCATATTCCTAATCCTAAGGATGATGAGAGAGCCACTAATGATGGGGAGGGCGAGGATGAACAATTTCTGGTAAATAGAGATTCAAAGTTTCCACTTAGTCCTAATCTTAAGGATTATGAGAGCACCACTAAATAAGGGGAGGATGGAGAATTTCCATTAAATATAAATTCAAAGTTTCCAATTGTTCCTAATCCCAAGGATTATGAGACCACCACTAATGAAGGGGAGGATGAAGAATTTTTTTTAAATGATAATTTGATTATGAATAGAGAGTCATGTTTTCCACTTAGTCATAATCCTAAGGGTTATGCAAGCACCAGTGATGAATGGGAGGATGAAGAGTTTCATGCAAATGATAATTTTAGAGGCACAGATGTGAATAATGCATTTTCTCTAAGTGAGTGCTCCAAAGGTAGTCAAAGTGATGAAGAATTGGATAAAGGCAAGTTTTTAAAAGAAGGGATGAAGATGGTGAATAATTTCGTCTGAATTAGGATTTCAAAAGCACAGATGTTGGTGGCGAATAATTTCCTTTAAGTGAGGATGGTAATGAATATTTTCCAAGCAATGATGGTGATGAAATTTCTAACTATGTTTGTTAGTATAATATTCCTCCTAATGATGATGAAAATGCTTCTGCAGAGAATAATGAAATGAGGGAGATGTTGTGAGCAAATATTGTATCTAGGAGTAGGAGTAGGGCTCTTCATATAAAACCAAAATATTCTAGTTATACAAGGGTTAGGACATAATATCTCACATGAAGAATTTTTATCCGTGATCTCATTTCAAGTAAATGTTGTCGAAAGGATTGCTTGAAACATATTTATTTCAAGTTTGGTTTGGAGAAAAGGAAGAGACATTTGTCAATGAATAAAATCATGCAAAATTCATTTTTAGTGGGTTGCATTCAATCTACGTTGGTAGGTTATCATTATCATATTGGGAATGTATTGATATGTAGAAAGGCTATCAAAATGTTCCATTCAATTTCTAGTTTTCGTTTTTCAATAATCCAAGAAAGACTCGAAAAAAACCTACATATTATTCAAAAGTATGTTATAAAAGAGAGGTTGGACTAACAAAAATTAATGCAATGTCATTGATGAAAGACTTATTTTCAAAGCATAGAGAGTGTATGCCAAATAAAGACACAATACATATTCTAGATAATTTCTCAAGATGAGGAATCTATAGCTTATACAGAGAATGTGCAGAAAGTGTTGAAGGAGATGGTAATTTTATTACTTATTCATATTTTACAAGGATATGGAAGAACGAATTCAAAAATGTTCGTATTCCTAAGAAGACAAGGATGCTAGTTTGCAGTACATGTGCTTCGCTTAAATAAAAAAGGGATAAATTTCAACGGGAAAAAAGAGGTATGCATTCATAACATTAATTTTAAAAATTGGATAGTTATTAACTATGAAAATATATTTATTAATAGATTTATTTTATTTTATGTGCTAATTCCATTGTCAAATCACTTCAAGAGCATCACAATCAGGAAAAATGTGAAGGAAAAAAAATGTTTAAGCATAGAAAAAAGTGTTATGATAATCCAAATAAATATTTGGGTTTGATAATTCATGGTATAGACCAAAATTAAACATTTCTGCCACATTTTGTATGCACACAAAGAAATTTACAGGAATAAAATTTTATTCATTTTCACCCAGTTCGTTGTATGGTCTTTAATGGGAAGATGTTGCCAAAGGTTTACTTCATAACTCCAAATATTCATAAGGATGCAAATATTACCATAACTATAATCCGTGATATGATTTCTAATTGGGTCTAGTAGTCTTCCTGAATTTTTGTGTCTGCAATTGGACAGCACAAGTTTTAAAAAAAAACAAGTTCTTTCTAGATATCTAAACATGCTTATTCAATTGGGAATTTTTAAAATGGTAAAGGTTGGTTTCCTTCTTGTTGGGCACATTGATGACCATATTGATAAGATGTTTAGTCATTTTTCAGTAACATTGAGGAGGAAGAATGTTGGGAGCCTGCCATCATTAATTGAATGTATTAAGAAATCACATATTCCAGAGCCTGTTTTTCACATGCTGGAAGAAACTATTGACATGTGAAGGTTTATTCTGAGGTCACATGATGGGGAGAAATGCATTGATCACCTTAATGAAATTAGCTTCTAGCATCAATTTCGTATCAAAAAAATTGATGGGAAAACACTTGTATGGGGAAAGAAGTATTAAACTGTTGTAGAATGGGGGTCGTCATCAGCTTTAGCATTTTTGAAGTTCATTCCAGATCATCCAATATTTGAATCAAGGATAATATTATTACAATCAGTCTCTGAACTCCATAATGCACGAAGGCATATGATAGAGATAAATTATTCTAAATGCCTGGAAGAAATAAAAAGCTGTATTAGAGATACCTATGAGTACTTTGATGTCGTTGATTCAATTTGGTGGGACTCGTTTTTCAATGATGAAAGCAATATAATATGAATATTGGGAAATGAATATACACTTTTGAAGACTCCCTTTATTTGGCCTCAAAATATGCCAAATGAATAGGATGAAAGACACATTGTTGAACAAAAACAATCTGAAGGCATTGTTAATTATCAACAGGAAGAGGAAAGAGAAATCTATATTGGTTCTAGAAGATCACGTGCACAACGTGAAGCCATGGAAGACCTTTACAGGGGTCCTGTGTAGGATTTTAAGGAGGGTTACATGATAGCATTATTACCGGATGGAGATCCTCTGGGCTATCAATTTTTGGTTGTGAAGGTTATAAATTCATTAAAAAAATGAAGATATTATAGCTATTGAGTTACATTAGTATGCCAAAAATACCCACCCATTCAAGGATGTGTACAATCCAGAGATGGTAGTTGATAAAAAAATTCAGAGAAAGAAAAGAAAGAAAATTGGAGGATGTTGACAGACTTGTCTATGACTTCAATTTAACAAAGAGAGCAACCCTTCACTCCAAGGCCATAGATATTTTGAAGAACTTGCTACCAGAAGGAACAATGTTTCGATGGGAGTCTGTTGAACCTAGTCATAGATCTAGAAGACTTTTGAAACCTAAAATGGTGGGCATGCATGTTGACTCAGATGGGGCTCTAGTTGATGAAAGAGAAGAATATCGGTAATCTTCATCTTCATCCAGTCATTCATCTGAAGACGTAGGTTCTGATGGTGTGACAAATCCTATGGATGATTTTGAATAACTATCTAAGACAATTTATGTAAATGATGTTTGCATGGTCAGTTGAAATAAATATTTTGACTTCCATATGATCTTACATGAAGTAATGATTCATTTCTATCTTGGTTGGATTTAATGTTTTAATTAAAATAAGTTCATTTCTTTAGAGATGTTTGCATGGTAAATTGAAATAAATATTTTGACTTCCATATGATATTACATGAAGTTATGGGCCATTTCTATGTTTTTTGGATTTATGCTTTAATATATGTGATATTCAATCTATGAAAGTTGCTATTTTGATTAAAAGTAAATAAATATTAGAAATTAATCTTGATTTTTTAAATTATACTATGATATTATTTATTATTATCATTTGGTATGAGAAATTTTTAAAATTGTTGAATATTTAATGCGTCATTAGAAGGGACACTTCATTCTGGTGGTTTATTTTTAGGTTTTTTTGCAATAGGATAAGTTATCTTAGGCTAAAATTTGAAAAGAGCTATAGTTTTAACCTTTGAAATACAAATTATTCTTGGAATAATGAATCCTTCATTTATTGGTTCACTTTTAAAAAATGTTTTAGTCATATAATTTGTCCATAGTTTCATGATTGAAATATGTTAAAAACTGAATGTTTCTAATTACAAGGTGGAAATTCTGTCAAAATCTTAAGGTTTTTATGAATTATGATATTTTACCTTTAATGCTATTGTTGAAAACAATTACAATTTCAAGTTTTTTTAGAGTCAAGATATTTTATCTTTAACATCATGGATGGAAATTGTTGGAATTATCAAGATTTGGGTCATTATATTTTATCTTTAACATCATGTCTGAGAATTTTTGGAATTTTATAGTTTTTCAAAGTCCGGATATGTTATCTTTAACTCCATTGCTAAAAAATTTCAAAATTGTAACCTATTTTTTTTTTTGATATTCCAGAATGAACACTTATTTTTTTAAGGGTGTTTTTTTCATCGATTTTGCAAAAAAAAGGATGGTTTTTACTTCTGTTTAAAAAAAATGTTGAAAATTTACCCGAAAAGAAAATGTCATTATGGCATACACAATTTTCATTTCTCGGTTGGTTTTTCATGTTTTTTTGGGGTTTTTGGGATAAAGTACCCATTTTGAGGTAATAGTTTTTGTTTGATTGGTAACTATGCTTATAGTGGTGCATATCATTGTTACTATGTATGCTATAGCTAAAAATTCACCTATGAAATTGTACTTTATATACTTACCTACATGAAGATGATTGTTACAATTATGGCCCTATAAATGCATACAACTATTGACCCTACAATCATGTACACAACCATGTGGTTATGATATGGACAATGAATCCCATTAACACAAATATTATACCCACATGTGTATCACCATGGTTCTTACCAAGTCAGCTGCATGGTTGTGGACCCCTTATCCAAAAGAGGGAAATATAGACCCCAAAGGGTAGTGCATTTTGTCATCTAGTGTGCAAATCACAAAGGGTTTTGGCTTCCACACTAATATGTCTTGTTATTTATTGAATTTGGTCATGAATATCCTTATAATTGTCAAAGTTTCTTAATGGGGTCCACTAGATCACTCAAAATACCAAATCACCAATACAAATGAGGTGCCATTCAGGGTCCACACCACCCTTTTATATTCTCCATATTATATTTCCCAACTTACTATATAGGAGACTAAGAGGTCCATTTATTGCATGGTTGGTGACATTGATATCCATAAATCCCATATTATGCATTCGTAGTTGCCTTTCCTCCACTTTAAAATTTTCCTTTCGGGGTCCTTACCTTTTCGATTCCTCTACTCATGTGTGCTAAACAATTTATTCAAATTTCCCATGAATTTTTTATTCATATTTGTTTATCGTGAGTAATTTCACTTGGGGTAGTTAATTCATGTTTGCAAGATTCCATCTAGTATTCATTCTAATTCCTAGGGTGCATGGCATAGGTTGACACACTTTCTTTAGATGTATCACATTCTTATATTAGAATATCAAGGCCTCTATATGTGATACTTACATGTAATCATTCCATTCCCCTTAATAAACTATTAGGGCCCTTTCAGAATGATCATGTTTTCTTCTACCACCTCCTTCTCAATCATTTGGTTGCACATGATCATTATTTTCCTCAACCACTTATATTGCATCATGATTATAACACTCTCACAATACTAATATCCATGCTACAAAATCCTCTTTTATTGGATTTTATTTTACTTTCACTTCTTAAGAGTTAACCTCATTATTTTTTATCATCATATTGTTGACGTTGCCTTAAGCTACTTTGTACTAGCCACTTTGATCTTTATTAATGAGTTTCCTAATTTTCACTTGGCCTTTTAGACTTCCATTATTATTCGACCATCTTCATGATCACCTTGTATCCATCCACCTACACAAAGATAACCTATTGGGGACCTTATTATTTTCAGTTCCCTACTTGTGGCATTACATAAGTCACCAAGTTAACTAGGGCACATGTATCTGTGTTTTGTACGTTCCAATCATTATTCATAAATTCTTTTGGAAACTGTAAAATTATTTTTTGAAAGAAATGATTCTATCATCATCACCCCATATTAATTATCCATAGGTAGTGGTCCTATTCAGCCTTTGGTAAAAAAATGACATTTCCCATTATCCCCCGTTTCTTGGTACCTCATTATGGCCATCGTCAATGTTTGTGAGTATTCTAATTAAGAGTAACTATTTCCTATATCCTTGTATACATACCAAGTTCGATGATGAAAACATTGACTCATAGAATTACCCCCGTGGAACTCCTCCTAACTCGAGGGGTTTATTTTCTCAAGTCTTTTTATAACTATTATCACTATCATGTATGCGACAACTAGGGGCCCTCTCCTATTTCTTTTGATTTTGTTTGACACTATACATCCTAAACTCATTCCATCCCCTCGTAGTTTAGTATTTGAATCAATAATCAATGGCTTTGTAATTGAGAACTCCTCTTTGCTATTGTTGTCATTCTGTACTTTTAAGGTTGAGGGAGTAAACACATAGGACAAAAACAAAACCACTTTGGAAGGTGGGACCTAACCCTGCCAACTTCATAGAGGGATCTCTCTATAAAATTTAGCTATGTTTTATGTGAATTTTAGGCTAGTTATGACTGTACTGATTGTTTCAATTGGATTTCTTGGTTGATTAAATTGTTATAATTCCATTGGGCTCTGGAGTCTAAAGATTAACTGGATTTGCATCAAATTTTAAAGGAGTTTCATAGGGAAATCTAGGTTGCACTAGTTTTGATCTTTCAAAAATTTTAAATGGATTATGAAACAAAAGAAATGTAAGGTTCAATAGAAAATAAGGAGAAATGAAGGATTCCTTAATTAACTTCAGAAAAAAACACATAAATTACGAATAGCCAAAATAGGGTGTTCTGTATAACATATCCCATTCGTCATAGTTTCTGTTATGTAATTAAGGTTTTTAGAATTGACAGAGAAAAAAGGAAATTATTAAATAGAGGAACAGAAGAAAATCATCACTAATTTTCACACCACAAGAATCCTTTGAAGAATCTCCTTGCATTATTGATGCTTCAAACAACTAGAAAAATTACAATTCACACAGGAAATTGTATTCAAAAATCAACACTTAATACTTCGAACAATGAAGTATTTAAAAAATTTTGAACTTAAATATCTTGAAAAAATATCAAGATTTGTTTACAAATATCTCAAACTATCTTATAGAAATAGAACCAAAATATAGAACATTGAAAACTAATGAATCTACTTGGCACTATCTTTGTGCATTACTGGTGACAAAGAATATCAATTCGAATTTGATAGCAAATCTTATTTAATGAGGGGGCCTCCAAGTCACTAACTGTCTTTGAGCTTTTTTCTCTCAAAATTCTGAAAAATAGGGTCTTGTAATCCCGTTGTATGTCCCAAACCATAATAGATGTTAGAAAACTAAGAGAGCTTTTTGTAAATGATTTTGTTGGAAACAAAAAACTTGTTTATTTTTTAAAAATTCATTTCCACTTGCTCAGAAACCACATTCAAAAACACTGACTAAAAATAGGAAAATTCAGGAAAACATGTCTGCAAAGATTCATCCGAATATCCCAAATGATAACAAATGTTATAAAACTTAGAGAGTTTTTTGTACATGAGGATGTTATCAGAAAAATATCTTTCATGTTTTGAAAATTTGTTCTCAAATGTTTGTAAACCATGTTTTAAATGGTTCTAATGTATATGAAGAAACATATTTTTAACTAACCATGAAATGAAGATATGACATGGAGGTGGGGGATGATGTGGAGACATCACGTGGAGGTGAGTGGGGACAATAGTCCAAGTGGCAGGAAATGAGTGGTGTGGGAGTGATAGTGAGGTGAAATGTTAATTACGTAATAGACATGGCCAGGTGTCATGATAGTAGTGGAAGGGAGCATGCGGGAAGAGGTACCGGGAAATGGGGAGAAGGTTGGTGGATTTTGGAGGGGGGTCAGAATGGTAAGTGGTTTTTGAGGGGGGGTACGAAATAACACAAAGGTGACATGTAAGGGTGGGACCAACGGGGAGGAAAACACTTTTTGGACTCCCTCTATGGATAAAGGTAGGATGGGTAGGGGGCTGAAAAAACTTTCCAACCATTGATTTGATGAGGAGTCCATCAAATTGCCAGATGGAGCATAGAACTAAGAAGATAGGACAAACACCTTTTCCCTCTTGTGGGTTTTCTTACATATTAATTAATCGTGTTTTAATTACACGATTATTATTAAGAAAATTGTGCTAAAACATAATTATTTTATCGTACGAGTGAATTTTACCTTGCAAGCCCATTTCGTTACATTTTTTTATTTTTTCTTGGAAACAATTGGCGGGATGAAATATTATTTACATCTCTCAAACCAAAATAATAAGGTAAAACAATAACTCATCCTATAAAATTTATAGGACCCTAACAGTGGTTCCAACTGGGGATGGAACTCTCCTTGTGAGGTTCCAAGAACACTATAGAATAGTAGCCTGACCCATTGGGTTGATCCGAAAAACTGCAACATGTTCTACCATAAAATATCTGCTATTGAAAAACTCTTAGATCGAATTCAAACTGATTTTGCAAACTAAAATTTGGAATACACACTGAACTAAAATTTGTACTGTTATCTAAAACTGAAACTGACAATAATGTTTGAAAAGGATGCTCAGAGTGCTGAGATTATTTGCACACTGGTACCCACTCTACATTGATGAAAATTATGCTGAATCAAATAATACAAAAATACCAATGAATCCAGTCAAGTAACTATTGCAACAAGTGGGCCGCTTGACTGTTTGTTAGCACAATCAAAAGGACATCTTGACTTTTTTTCCATAAAATCGAAGTTGTAGAGTACAATGGCAACTCATGTTGGATCTGGTCATGAAAACATGATTGAATGGCTGAGTTCAAAAGAACCTCCATGTAGTTTGTTATAGGATCAGTAAAGGCATGATTAATTAGTTTACCTTGCAGGCCTTCATTGGCCAATTGAGCATGGAAGATTTCATCAATTGTATTCTCAAGGTTAAACTTGATTCCCACTGTTCAGTTTTAGTCTTGTACTCGAAAACATAATTCTTAGCAATCTGCGTATCAAAAGGCAATACAAACTCCTCTTGTTTCTAAGAAGGAATATTTTCAAAGGATTGTTTAGGATCTTAGAAATTATAGGACTGAATCTGATAATACAATAGTTCAATATCGTTCTTGAATATTTTAGCAATTAACTAAAGAAAACAAATTTTACCTTCAACAGATATTTTTCTCATTTTAAAAGAACAAAACACAGTCATTGAAAAATCTTCATCAATTTGAAAATCAACTAATTTATCCCTGACTTCTTTTAAAACTTCACAAGACAGAGGATTTTCCACATATCCTGTCATCTTGTTTAGCAAGAAATCTAATCAACTTCCACTGGAGTCTCCATGAGTTTTCTACAAATCTAGATTCTTTGACAGTGGAGTCACACTAAAAACTTTAAAGCTTTGGATACTTTGAATGTGGAGTCACCAAGTGAATGATACAACCTTCTTGTTTCTGATCACTGTCCACCATTAGTAATTAGATATGGAACTTGATACACTTTTCTAGGGAATCTGAAAGGTTAGATCCCCAATATGGTTGCCACCATGTTGTTGTTCTGTATTTTTGAGGTTGAGAGAGTAAACACATAAGAAAATAGCAAAACCTCTTTGGAAGGTGGGATCTAGCCCTGCCAGCTTCAGAGAGGTATCTATTTATAAAATTTAGCTATGTTTTATGTGATTTTTAGGCTACTTATAAATGTAATGATTGTTTTTTATTGGATTTCTTGGTTGATTAAATGGTTATAATTCCATTAGGTTATGGAGTCTAAATATTAACTCAATCTGCATCAAATTTTGAAGGAGTTTCACAGGGAAATCTAGGTTGCACTAGTTGGATCTTTCAGAATTTTAAATGGATTATGAAACAAAAGAAATCTAAGCTTCAGTCGAAACTAATGAGCAATGAAGGATTCCTTAATTTGACTTCAACAGAAAACATATAAGTTACTAACAACTAGAATAGGGTGTTCTGTATAACATATCCTATTCATCCTAGTTTTTGTTATGCAATTAAGATTTTCAGAAATGACATAGAAACAAGACGATGATTAAACATAAGGACAGAAGAAAAACATCACTAATTCGTACACCAGAAGAATCATGTGAATAATGTCCTTGTATTATTGGTGCTTCTAGCAACTAGAAAAATTATAATTTGTAGAGGAAATTATATTCAACATTCAACACTTACTACTTCAAGCAATGAAGTATTTATACAAATTTGGAACTAAAATATCTTGAAACAATATCAATATTTGCTTACAAATATCTCAAATTGTCTTACACAAATACAGCTAAAATATAGGACATTCCAAACTAATGAATCTACTCGGAACTATCTTTCTGGATTTCTGGTGACAAATAACATCAATTCGAATTTGATAACAACTCTTATTTAATGACGTGGCCTCCAAGTCAATAATTGTCTTTGAGATTTTTTCTATCGAAATATTGAAAAATAGGGTCCTGTAATCCCTTTCTATGTACCAAACCATAATATTTGTTATAAAACTGAGAGAGGTTGTTTTAAATTCTTATGTTCGAAAGAAAAATCTCTTTTAGTTTTTAAAAATTCATTCCCACCATCTCGGAGACCTCATTTGAAAAAACTGACTAAAAACAAGAAAATTCGGGAAAACATGCCTACAAAGATTCACCAGAATCTATCAAACCATAACAGATGTTAGAAAACTGAGAGAGGTTTTCAAAATTATTTCTAATCTATTTTCAAACCATGTTTTAAATGATTGTGTTATATATGAAAAAAACATATTTTTAACTAAGCATGACACAAACATATGACGTGGAGGCGAGAGGTGGCATGGAGGTGGGCGATGATGTGGAGACATGACGTGGAAGTGAGTGGGGAAAACTATCCAAGTGGAACGCAGTGAGTGGTTTGGGAGTGCCAACAAGGTCAAATGTTAATTACGTAATGGACATGGCTAGGTGTTAGGATAGGAGTGGAGGGGAGCGCGAGGGAAGAGATAACAAGAAAGAGGGATAAGGTTGGCAGATTTTGGAGGGGATTCAAAATGGTAAGTGTTTTGTGAGGGGGGAGTGTGAAATAACATGGAGGTGACACGTAAGGGTGGGACCGATGGGGAGGAAATCACTTTACGGACTCCCCAGTGTATAAAGGTAGGATGGGTGGGGGAGCGAAAAACCTTGCTGGTCGTTGATCTGATGAGGAGTACATTGAGCCATCAGATGGAGCATAGAACTTAACAGATACGACAACCACCTTTTTTCGATTGTGGGTTTTATTACATATTAATTAATCATGTTTAAATTACATGATTAAATTTATTAAAACAAAATTAATTTATGATGAAACATAATTACTTTATCCTAAGGGCACATTTTGTCTTGTAAGACCATTTCTTTACTTTTTTATTATTTTTTCTTGGAAATAATTTGTAGGATGAAATATTATTTACATCTCTCAAACATAAATTATAAGTTAAAACAATAACTCATGCAATAAAATTTACACGACCCTCACAACTACCATGTCTTCCCTCCAATTAATATCAATTCTCATATTCAAGGAATGATGATGTAGATTGGTCCTCATTCTAATATCTAATGATAAACCTTATATGGAACACTAAAAGTCATTATTTCTCATTAATTTCATTTTCTCCCCTAATATTTGACTTCAACAATATTTGACATATATATACATCTTACCTTATGAGAGTTATGGTCTCGAGTTTTTTCCAATGACCCATTAGCTTGAATGAATTCATAAACCACTAGGTTAAACATTATTTGGTTTTGTCAAGCCCATGTGAAAATTACCATGATAAGTTTTTTTGATAATTGACACCCATAAGGGAGATGCATTTTTCTACTTCAGAATATGCCAAACACTATGACACTTTGCATACTCAACAAAACTTCTCTTATTAATTATTTTACTTATCATTATCAAAGTCATGATCACAAGAATGGGACATGCCTTCCTCACTTTTATATTGTATATTTTTCTTTTAGCAAGATGTATCTTTCACAGGTGGACCTTTCAAACCTCTCCTCTTGGACCCTTTTTTATCTCCCCGATATTGATCTGATTCTCTACAACAAGGAAGAATTCATGATGATGGTGATGATGATGATGATAGTGGTTAACGTCCACTCAGACCAAATTGATCTATCAGACCTATAATTTTCTTAGTTTTTAATTGTCTGGCTCCTCGTCTTTCTTGGCAAGATTGATGTTGTAGCTTTCTTTTTTTCTCTACGGTCTTCCAACTTCCTGTATCTTGCATCTCCTTCATCTCTTTTGGTTCTTGGGACATTAGTGTCTTAGCTTCGCGATCTATTGTGTTCGTCCTGTAAAATATAGATGGAGAAGAAGTTTGGTCTAGGAGATTTTCTTTGTTGTTAAATGAAGATTTATTTTGTGCGGTATCAGAATCCTCATAACTCTTGATGCCTGAGGGGTTGTCGAGTTCACTTTTTTGTTGCTATCCGGGGCTTTCTCCATGCTTGTCTTGAGATTTGTTTCTTTCTTTTGATTCAGAGTTTTCTCTAGAGTATTCTTCTTTGATGACAGTGTAGTGTTCTTTTTGTGCTCCTTCCCACCATGTAGATCTGTGGTGGTTTTTTCTAGCAGAATTATTTTCTTGTCTATAACATATAGACAAGAAAATAATGACGTATTTTGGCTAAGCATATTCTTCACACCTCATATGTCATGGGGATTTTATTATTAGATAAACGCTCCTCAGGTAGCTCTAAAAATCACCACTTGAAGGCATCCTTAATGAAACAAAATTAAGGTTTCCTATGGGTAATTATCATAACCCAAAACTACTTGATGAAACATTACAAAATTTGTTTTTATTCATTTGCATAGATCCACTTGGATATTTCTTTGACAACCACATGAATCTATTGAAATCATTTTTTCAATAAGCAATTGTGTGAGGATTCATTGTAATCATTTTAAATTCAAACTACAAACGTTTCCTAATCACCCTCTACCTCACACAAACTTGAGGGACGTTGCTTGGAGACCCCAACGCACACTTCATCTCACTCCATGTATGAGGAGCTCACAATGGCATGGAAACTCATTCATTCCTTTATCTAACATTGAAACTAATCTCACCCTATAGTAAATGTACCTTAAGAGAAGAATACAAAAAATTAGTAACAATGTCTTACAATTGCAGAAATAATTTTGTCAACCAATATTCAAACTGACCCTACACCCAACCTAGAATTACTTAAAAAAAAAGTACCAAATGAATTCTAATTGGTTGATTTTATTCATCATATACATGTTCCATGTATAATTACAATGAAGGCATGGTCTATATTGAAATTGGGCTCGAGTAAGCTCAAATTTTTGAATTGTTGTTGGCCAAGAATTGATAATTTGGGAACATTTTTCATCTAATACATGATCCAACGAATATGATAGAAGGTATGTGGATGGTTTTTTAGTTTCTTTGGTGTGTTTATATCTTTAATTAATTAAAAAATCATTTCTTCATTTGGACACCTATTAACACAATATGTAAGACTCGCATTGCTGATTTAAACTTGCACTCTCACCATGAATTATGATTGCATTTTGGTTGTAGTTATATTTAGAGGGAGGTTATCATTTCTCTAGTTACAGAAGTCATACATAAAGTTGTATGTTAAATACTTCAAGGAAATTCATATTCTTTTGTTTCTAGGACTCCCATTGAGTTCAATTGAATTTTGAAGATAATTTTAATTGTCCAATTCAATCGGATGGGGAAGATAATTTTATATCTTTATATTAGAAAAACAAAAATTGGGGATCTTAAATCTCTCCAAGGTACAATTATAGTGACACAATATTATCTCTAAGTATGAGGCAAATATCATCCGTAGTATTTGCTTCTTGCTTATCACTCTCTCTAATAAACCTTCTAGGAATCTTCTTTGTGAGATTAAAGAAATGATGAAACCTTTAGGTATCTTCTTTGTGAGATTAAAGAAATGATACAACCTTTAGGAATCTTATTTCTGAGATTAAGGATATGATAAAACCTTTTAGGAAAAATTAAGAATGGTATATTTTGAAAAAATTTAAAAGTTTAATGAAGTTAACAATTTCACTGAGCTACTTAAGCATGTCATAGTTTTAATGAATTATCCCTTATTTTCTTATATCCATCAAATATTTAAAATATTCGACAGTTTGTATGTTTGTAATAGATTGAAACTCATGCCTTCGGCATATATCAACAACATTTACTAATGTGGTTGTGCTTATATTAGAACTAGTAGAAGAGCATTAATAAATGTGGTTGATAAGCATTGATAGGCATAGATTAACCACATTTATTTATTAACACTAATAATTTTATCATCCTTATTATTATTATTATTATTATTATGTACTATAATTAACTAATTAATAAATAATATTATATTAATAAATAATAATTAAAAATAATGTTATATTAATTTTATAGTTTATAATTATTAATTATATAATAATTATAAAGATATTATTGTTATTATTATAATTAATAATAATTAGTATTATTAAATTATTATGATTATTATTATTTAATTATTGAGATAATCTTTATCACAATGTGATGTTGGACTATGGTTGACCATAATTATCAACCCAAGGGATTTATATTAAACCCTAGGATTAATGTTTTAAACCCTATGAATAATATTATACCCTCGAAATAAGAACCCTTAAATTAATAAATCCAAGGGATTGATATTATAAGCCTAAAGGATAAATAAACACAAGGGTTAATACTAAAATCCCAAGGGAATATTATTAAAATGGGGGATTTAATATTATAAACCTAAGGTATATAAAGCCTAAGATAAATATTATAAACCCTAAAATAAACATGGTTGACCATTTGTTACCATGGTTGATTTTCATATTGACACAATATTTGTCACATTACGACATTGCACGATGGTTGACCATGATTTTCATATTGAGACAATATTTTTCACAATGCGGTGTTAAACCCTTGATATTGTAAACCCAAAGGAGTAATAAACTGAGAGGATTAATATTAAAAACCAAGGGATTAGAAACCAAACGGATTAATAAACCTAAAGTATTAATATTAAAAACCAAGGGATAAGAAAACCAAGGGAATAATATTAAACCTAAGGGATTAATATTGTAAACCAAAGGGATATGAACCCTAAGATAAATATTATAAACTCTAAAATTAACATTAAACCCAAGATTAATATCATGAATCTTATGATTAATAACATAAACCCAAGGGATTAATATTGTAAACCTTAAACTTAATATTAAACCTTAGCAATCTAAACCTCATGATTAATATTATAAACCAAAGGAATTTACATCATAAATCCAATGGATTATAAACCTAAGGGATTTATATTAAACCCTAGGATTAATGTTATAAACCTTATCAATAATATTATACACTAGTAATACAAACCCTTAGATTAATAAACCTAAGGAACTAATAAACACAAGAGATTAATATTGAAATCCACAAAACAGGATTAATATTATAAACCTAGGGTATATAAACCCTATGATAAATACTACAAACCCTAAAATCAACATGGTTGACAATCATCAATTTTCATATTGAGAAAATCTTTGTCACAATGCGACGTTGGACAATGGTTGAGCATGATTGACCACGATTTATTTTCTTATTGAGAAAATCTTTATCACAATGCGACATTAGAGCATGGTTGACAATGGATGACCATGGTTGCCGTAATGGGACATTGGACCATGATACAATATGTGTCACAATGTGACCATGGTTATTGACTACCATTGACAATGATTGACCATGGTTATTTGCCACAAAGTGACCTTGGATCATGGTTGACAATGATCGACCATATTTAATGATGGTTGGCCATGGTTGATTTTCATATTGAGACAATATTCATCACAATGTAACTTGGACCATATTTGACCATGACTGATCATGGTTGATCATGGTTGACAATGGTTGAATTTCATATTGAGGTAATCTTTGTCACAATGTGATGTTGGACCTTGGTTGACCGTCATTGACCATGGTTCATGATGGTTGAACATGATTGATTTTCATATTAAGAGAATCTTTGCCACAATGTGACATTGGACCATGGTTGATCATGATTGTGAACCCAAGGGATTTATATTTAACTCTAGGATTAATATTATAAACCCTATGAATATTACTATACCCTAGGAATATAAACCCTTAGATTAATAAACCCAAGAGATTGATATTATAAATCCAAGGGACTAATAAACACAAGGGATTAATACTAAAAACGTAAGGAATTATAAACCCAATGTATATAAACCGTAAGATAAATATTATAAACCCTAAAATAGACATGTTTGACCATTGTGGACAATGGTTGATATTTATATTTACACATCGTTTGTCACAATGCAACATTGGACCATGGTGGACGATGATTGATTTCCATATTAAGACATTTTTTGTTAAACTGTGACATTTGACCATGGTTGATTTTCATATTGAGAAAAGTTTGTGAAAATGTCATGTTAGACCATGGTTGACCATGGATGACCATGGTTTTCATAATGTGACATTGGACCAAGAGACAATCTTTGTCACAATGTGACCGTGCTTATTGATTTTGGTTGACCTTAATTGACCATGGTTGAGCATGGCTGATTTTCATATTGAAACATTCTTTTTGATAATGTGATGTTGGAGCATGGTTGACCATGTTAAATGATCCATAAATTTAATTTGATATTCCACTTGACATTTTGTCACAACCGATCTAGTAATACTATATTAAAAATATGAGATTCTACACTATTACACTTTTATTCAATTTCTAGATTTGTATATTTTACTATAATTATTGCATGAAATAGAATGGAAATTATGAAAAAAAATGAAAGAACGATAAAATAAGAACACACACAAACAAGACACAATATTTGATCTCTCGGAAACCCTTTCGGGAGAAAACCCAGCTGGAAGGTAAGGCTACTTTGCTCTCTTTCCTTGTCTGCAAATATGGTTGTAGGTACAAAGAAGTAATTCATGTGGTCTGTGGGGTGCTACAGTGCAGTAATACTCTCTATTTTCTCTACCTCCTATCTCTCATAGCTATCTTTGATCATCTATGGAACAAAAATTCTCTCGAAAGAATGGAATTCTTCTTCCTCTTAGTGGCCCGGTTATAACACAGTCCGATAGCCTACTAGTGGTTAAGTTTGACTACATTAGATCTTAAGTAGAGTTAAAAAATAGGGTCTTGTAGTGTATTTTACATCAAAAGAACATGGATAGCCTCTTTTCCATGAATAATGGGGGATGATGTGGCACCCTCCAGAACTATATGTCTGAAAACAAGAAGTTCAACTTTTAAGTGGCATAACTTTTGATACGGACTCTGATTGATGCACTTCTTACATCATTGGAAACATCTTTATGTGTAGAATAGCATGAAATGATGTGACATGGAAGAGGGAGCATTTTAGCCCCCAAAAAACTTCATTTGATGCCCCAATATGATCATGGAAGGTTTAAGACTTTGTTTCACCAAATTGGGTCCCACCAATAAAAATGGCCCCGTGAGTTGATTCCTCCACTTTTTCCACTCCAAATGCATTGATATGGCTGAAAAACAATACAATTATTGATTTCAGATCACACCTACCCATTTTTGGAGGATTTTGGTACCCAAAATATTTTATTGAATGAGGTGAGGAAAAGTTTCCTCCACCTTCTCTTTGGTGTACAATTTAGCTTTTCTTAGAAGTTGTCCCTTCAACCGAATCTGTCAAAGTTCATGCTACCCCTATCTTGTAGTTCTTGACCTCTTTTCTAAAACTGTATCCTTTTTCGACTCTGCCTGAGATTCTAGTGCCATATCCTCCACAGAAGGGGGTACTTGTTCCTCTTCTTGATCTAGAATGAAAGGCTCATAGAGTTTAAAATTATCTACATTCATAACTAATTAAGTGTGCATATATGGTGGTAAACTAGGTCGATAGAAATTATCACCCACCTTTTCCAGTATCTCAAAGGGAGAATACATTACATACTTTATTTTCTTACTGGGCCACTGCAGCTTCTCCTTGTGCAATTGTAGCCATACTCTATCTCCTACCATGAATGATTTCTTTGTTATATGCTGATCATGCCTAGCCTTATATGTATCCTACAATTTCTGTAGTGTTTCGTGTATCGGTAGATGAATCTACCTGGTCTTATCTATAGTTTTTTCAACCCTCAAAGCATATTGTATAAGATCTTCCCTGGCTCCTCCTTATTTCCCATATGCAATATAAAAAGGTGAAGGTGGAAAATATTCAAAGCAAGTCTCAAATGGGGACTTTCCTGTAGAAGTGTGGACTTCTATATTATAGAAATATATAATATATACCAGATTTCCATCCCAGATCTTCGGATTCTTCTCGTTAAATCCCATCAAAAGCTGCGCCAAATTCATGTTGACTTCTCTCTTACCATCTTTCTATGGATGTAATGTTGTAGATCTCTTCAACTTCATGTCCATCTTATTTAGAACAATATCTAGAATGCATTGAGAAATATTGTGTCCCTCTCTGAGATGATGCTCCTTGGTATCCCAAAGTGCACCTAGACCTGTCCAAATAACAAGTTTTTTTCCACTTCTCCGATGATGGTATTTTTACAAGGGATCAAAACGCACATCTTGATGAACCTATTAACTACCACAAACATGTAGTCATGTCCCTTCCTACATGTTGGTAAACTTCCAATGAATTCCATGGAAATTCTTCCCCGAGGATGAGTAGGTACATGTAAGGGATGATACATACTCTGTTTCGTGTTACTAGACCTGCTATTACAACAAATAATGCATCCTCTAATGAACTCAGCTACCCATTCTTTCATCTTGGGCCAATACACATACATATGCAAGTTAGCCACGGTCTTCCATACACCAAAGTGCCCTACAACCATGTAGGTGTGAGCCTCTCTAATAATTTGCAAAAGCTCGCCTTTAGGAACACATGGTTTATTCAGCATGTAGAGTAACCCATCCTAGATATTGTTGTCAATGGTGTTGTCACCATCATGCACATGACTCAGACTCTGCAACTGCTGATACACCTCCTTGAAGTCCTCCTCTTCTGAATATGCCTCTATGTATGCATTATGGGTGAATCGCTCCAGGTGCATAAGTGTCCCCAAAGGTATAATAACTGATCTGGGTGGCCTTGAAACCATATCATCCAACTTGTTTTTGCTTCCTTGCTTATACTTTATCAACCAAATGAAACAGTTGTTAAAACCCCATCCACTTGTAATGCCAAGTATGTTGTAGCTTACTCTCAGCCTACAAGTACATTAACGACTTGTGATATGTGTACATTGCTGTCTCCTCTCCCATAAGATAGTTCTTCCAATTATTCACAACTTGCACCATGGCATAGAGTTCCTTATCATAGGTAGGTTAGTAAAGAACTACCCCATGAAATGCTTGTGAATGGTAGCAAGTGGGCCTCCCTCCTTGCATTAAGAGAACTCCAATAGCATAGCCACTTGCATCTGTATCCACTTCAAAAGATCGCTGCAAGTTTGGTAATGCCAGAACTAGTGCTTGATTGATATTGTTATTTAATTCTTTGAAAGCCCTTTCCTACACTTTTCCCCACTAGAAACTCTTGTTGCTTGCTTTTATGGCATGGTTGTGCTGATACCACTGAAAATGAGGTTATGAATTTTCTCAGGTACTATGCTGCCCAAGTGGAACTCTTGACCTCAGGAACATTAGTAGGCACCAACCATTTCATGATGAGCTCCATCTTGGAAGGATCTATCTTCACCTCTCCTCCACCAATCACATACCCCAAATACAGCAAGGACTATTGTGCAAACTCACACTTCTTGATATTTTCTAGCAGTTGGTGCTTCTTCAATGTTTCCAGCACCTACACATAATGTGAAATATGTTCCTCCCAGTAGCACTATACACTTGTATATCATCCTGATAGACAATAAAAAATGAATCTAAAAAAGGGCACAATATATCATTCATTAATATCATAAATGTAGATGGTTCATTACATAGGCCAAGAGGAATAACTAAGTACTCATAAAAACCTTGTTTCATTTTGAAGGTGGTCTTCCATGTATATTCTTCTTTGACTCAAACCTGTGATATCTAGATTTCAAGCCCAACTTGGCGAAATACTTTTCTTGCTACAAATGATGTAGCAGACCATCTTTCCTGGGCATGTGGTATCTATTCTTGAGTGTGATTTTATTCAATGCCATGTAATCTATACACATCCACCAAGTCCCATCCTTCTTTGGCACAATGATGATGGGTGACCCACATGGTCATGTACTCAGTTGAATGACATCGTGTTCTAGAAGCTACTGCAACTGTTTCTTCACCTTACTTGTTTATATAACAGACAGCTTGTACAACCCAATATTTTGGAATGGAGAGTCTAGCAATAATTGGATCTCATGCTCCACTTCTCTCTTAGGTGGTAACCCTTTAGGCTCATTCTATGCCTATAACAACTCATTTAAATGTTGTTTTTTTTCTTAGTACATCCCTCTAGTAATTCCTTAGTTCTTATTGAATCCTCTTCATACTAGATTTCTCTTACAAATAATAAAATATACTTCTTGCACGAACTGATCAATTTCTTGCCTTGGTTGGCACTTCCCCGTGAAATTTTTGACGTGCTTTTCTATGCGTTGATGATGTATGATTTTCCATCCTTGATGAGCCGGTACTGGTTAGATATCCTCATGAATATTGCATCATGCATGTAAATGTATGGACTCCCAAACATGACTCCACATATATCAAGGGGAACGACATCCATATCTACTTCATCAATAAAATCAACACTAGTAGCAAATCTAATTTTGCATTGTTTTGTTACCGTCAACTCTACATCCTTATTTACCCATCCTAGTGGATATGTGTTTGGATGATCACAAAATTTCAGCCCCAAGGTCATGACCAACTCTACTATAATGAGATTTGACTATGATCCTAAGTCAAACAGAGCATCAATATTTGAGTTTTTGACCTGTATTTTTATACGGAAAAGTTTGGTCATTTCTTTCTCTTGTTCTTCTTTTTACCTTTCTTCTTGTTCTTTGAGCTTAGCTCTAGATGCAACTTCCAACACTTTTTTTGTGTATGGCCATCACTGTTATAGTGGTTGCAGTGGCTTCTAGGATCTTTCCACTGGTGTGTTTTGGTTGTTGTATTTTTATCGTTTCCCCCTTTTTTCTTCTTATTCCCCTCCTTACAAGCTTCATGTTGCTCCTTCTTCTTCAATCCTAGCAGAAAAAGAGATGCTCTATTCAAGCCTATGTTCTTTAGGTATTATTCCTATACACAAGCCTCATCCACCAATTTGATCTTGAACAACATCACATGCTCACACAGATAGCAGTATAGGTCCCCCAATTACTTGATGAGTACATATGGGCTCTTTGGAAGGATACTCAACATTATAGCCACCTTTTTGAGGTCCATGGTGTACTCCTGCACGCTTTGGCCGGAGGTTTTCCTGATGTAATGGCACCAGAGTCACTGGTCCTCCTCGTACACAATGGGATAAAATTCTGAATTAATGAGGGTTTTAAAGACCTCCCACTTAGTCGCCAGAGGTTATCCCTCCAACCTCATTGTTTTCGTGTGGATTTAACACTAAGTAAGTGCATGGCCCTCTAGTTTCAGCCACGCTAATAAGATCTTTTTCCCTTCCTCAATCTGATGGATGTTGAAATAAACTTCCAGTCATTGCAACCTGTGAGTCATCTTTAGAGCATTGATCTCACCATGGTATGTCTTGATATCAACTTTTGCGTGAGAGCCTACTAGTGGTTAAGTTTGACTACATCAAATATTAAATAGAGTTACAAAATAGTCTTCTAGAGTCTTTTACATCAAAAGCACATGGATAGCCCCTTTTCCATGAATAACGGGTGTTGGTGCAACATCCTCCTGAAGTATAGGTGTGAAAACATGAAGGTCAACTTCTGAGTGGCATAATTTTTGCATACAGACTCTGATTGATGTGCTTCTTACACCGTTGGATTTAAGGTCTATGTGTGTAGAATAGTATAAAAAGGTGCAATGCTTAACAGTCAAATCCTTACCCCCAAAAAATGTTGTTTGATACCTCAAAATGATCCTAGAAGGTTTAAAACCCCATTTCGCCAAACTTGGTCTTGCTAGTAAAAATGGACTCGTGAGCTAATTCCTTCACTTTTTCCACTCCAAATGCATCGCGATGGATGGTTTTCCATGATTTATTTGCATATTGAGACAATATTTGTCACAATGTGATATTGGATGACAGTTAACAATGATTGACCATTGTCCACCATCATTGATTTTCATATTGAGACAATACTTGTCACAATGAGACGTTTAACCATGGGTGCCCATGATTGATCATGTTTGCAAATTGTTGCAGATGGTTGGTTTTCATATTGAGATAATATTTATCATAGTGTGAAATTGGACTATGGTTAACCATGATTGACCATGGTTGACAATGGTTGAACATGGTTGATTTTCATATTGAGACATTCTTTTGTCACAATGTGATGTTCGACCATGGTTGGCCATGATTGACTATAATTATAAACCCAAGAGATTTATATTAAACCTTTGGATTAATATTGTAAACCATATGAATAATATTATACCCTAGGAATATGAACCCTTAGATTAATAAACCCAAGGGATTGATATTATAAACTAAGGGACTAATAAACACAAGGGATTCATATTAAAAACCTAATGGATTATAAACCGAAGGGAACAAAATTAAACCAAAGGGTTTAATATTATAAACCCAAGGTGTATAAACCCTAAGACATATATTATAAACCCTAAAATAAATGTGGTTGACCATTTTTTACCATGGTTGATGTTCATATTGACACAATCTTTTGTCACAATGTGATGTTAGACGATGGTGAACCATGATTAATTTTAATATTGAGACAATATTTTTCACAATGTAATGTTAGACCATGTTTGACCATGATTGATTTTCTTATTGAGACAATATTTTTCAGAATGTTATCTTGGACCAAGGTTGACCATGGATTTCCATGGTTGTCATAATGTGATGTTGGACCATTGTTGACCATGGTTAACTATGATTGACCATCACTGACCATGGTTAACCATGTTTCACCAAAGTTGACCATGATTGATTTTCATATTGAGAAAATCATATGATAAACCCTATGATAAATTTTATAAATGATAAAATAAACATAGTTGACCATGTTTGATTTTCATACTAAGACAATCTTTGTCGCAATGTGACATTGCACCATGATTGGCAGTGGTTGAAAATGGTTGACAATGGTTAACCATAGTTGACAATGGTTAACAATGTGACATTGGACCATGGTTAATTATGATTGACCATGATTATAAACCTAAGGAACTTATATTAAACATTAATCTTAATATTAGAAACCCTATGAACAATATTATATCCTAGGGGGAAGTTTCGATGGCGGCTCTGCAATCTGAACTAGGGTTTTGCATTAGGGTTTTGTAGCTGGTCACCATGGTAGGCCATGGAGGAGGGAGTTCAGCACCCTCCTACAGTCTAGTGGTTCCGGACAGAAGCAAGGGAGATGGATCGCATTGCTTCAAGAAACCAACAAAGGCCATGAATACAAAAAAGTTTGAAAATATCAGACCTCATGGATAGGAAGAGAATCATGAGGAAGCTAGTAAGGAGAATAGAACAAAGGTTAGCAGTCCAAAAATTGCTCCTATGATTACAACATGGGTCTGTAAATCCAAGTTGACCATTACTCCTCAGGTCATTTTAAGTGAACCAGCACTACAGGTGCACAGAGATCACATGGAGGAATATGTGGTTATCTGCAAATTTATGGGGATTTAGCCAACAGAGAAGGCTTTGCAAGAATGCATAAGGAACTACTAGAAACCAAAGGGGTAAATTAACCTCCACCTTAGGTCCAAGGGCTTCCTCACGGTGGTCTTGACAAGCTTAGAGGATAAAGACAGAATGTTTGAGGGAGGACCCTATTTTTATGCTTCTGCAGGCCTTTACATGTGACCATGGGTGGTGAACTTTGTGCCAAAATGAAAAATTTTCACATCGGTACCAGTATGGGTAAGACTCTACTCCCTTCCTTTAGATTATTGGCTACCAGAGTCTCTAAAGGATATTGGCAACAAGCTAGGGAATTTTATAAAGATTTCGGATGCTACTCTCAGAGGCAAATACACTTCCTTCTCCCAGATATTTGTAGAAATGGACTTATCTGGGGCACTTCCAGATGCAGTGATTTTAGAAGTTTATGATGAGGAATGGGTGCAGGCGGTGGAATATGAACACGTCCCATTTAGGTGTCATAAGTGCCATGAACATGGGGACCTATACAGGGATTGTCGATTGAACACGCTGGAGAGCAATACGAAAGGCACTACAGGCAAAGATCCTGAGAGTTTTACTAAGGTTGGGGGTAAAGGGAAAGGAGGCAAGCAATACCAAAAGAAAATTAATGAAGACATACAACCGAACCACAATAGTTTCAAGATCTTAGAAGAAGAAGTTGGAAACAACTGGACAAACATGAATCATAGAATATTCCCACTGAGAAGGAAAGGGATGCTAACATGGAGGATATACCAAAGAAAAACAATAAAAGTATGATATGAGGAACATTATGGAGCTGAGTAGCAACCATGAGATGACCCTAAGTGAGGTTGGAATGGAAGACCATGAGCTACAATAGATTTCAGAGGGAGAATTTAGATCTATAAAATTTTCTGGAGCAGGGAATCACCAAATAGGTAGACTCTCTACCAAAATAGGAATTTGACAAGGTTCAACAGCTCTTCCTCTGGAGATCATAGATGAAGAGTTTTTGAGTCAAAAGAAACCATTATAACCAAGAGAAGAGAAGGATGAAAATGATGGAGGATACACGGATGCATTATTCCAAGAACTTAGGTAGGAAAAGAGGAAGAAAAAAACAAAATGAGTTGCTGACTGAATGTGGGAAGCTTATGATTAACTCAGGTAAGATGAGGGATCTTACTAGTTACTCCTTTACAAATAGCTCTTAATGAAGCTTACACCCTAGAACATTAGGGGTCTAGGAAGTAAAAAGAAACAAAGAAACCTTAGCAGTAGAATAAAAGAAGAAAAACCAGATATGGTTTTTATTTAGGAAATAAAATGTTCAATGGACAACGTCAGAGAGATACACAACAAATGGTTAATCAAGTATGAGTATCTAGAGGTTAAAGTAGAAAACTCGGCAAGTGGGATTATTATGCTATGGGATCCTCAGAAACATGGAATCCTAGATGCTGAAGCTTATAGGAACTATCTCTCGCTAGTGATTCAACCTTTGGGTGATAAGGAGATCTACATGATCACTAATATCTATTGTCCTCAAAAGATAGAAGACAAACTTAAGCTTATCACCTCCCTTGAGGAGCTGATAGAGAGATATCATGATATGCCCTAGATCCTGGCAAGGGATTTAAATATGATCAGATCTCTTACAGAGAAAAAAGGTGGTACTAGAAAACTAGGCGAAGATTCCATTGCCTTCCAGAACTTCATGAATAACATGGGGCTAGTGGACACTAAAGTAGTAAATGGCACTATTACTTGGAACAATAAGAGGGGAGGGGCTTCTCAAGTCACCTCAATACTAGATAGATTCATAATCTTAAAGGACCTCCTTTTCACAGACCTTGATATGTCATCTTTAATCCTTCCCTTTGAAGGCTCGGACCACTGCCCTGTCCAGCTTGAAGCTACTTTTATGGGTACACCGAGGAACAGACCTTTTAGGTTTGAAAATAATTGGCTCTCTCACCCTAACTTCACCAACAATATTGACAAAAGGTGAATGGAATATATGCCCGTTCAAGGCACTAAAATGTTCATGTTACAGCAGAGACTCAAACACATCAAATCTAGGCTAAAAGATTGGAACAAAAAATAATTTGGTGATATTTTTAAAGCGAAAAGAGAAGTTGAGTAGAAACTCCAAGGGATTAAACAAATCATCATCACAGAAGGTTTTATGGAGGAATGGAAAATTCAGGCTGAGTTTATTCAGAACGAATGAGAAGATCAGTGCATGCAAGAGGAGATTTTCTTGAGACAGAAATCGAGGGTACAATGGATTAGAGATGGAGAAAGAAGCACAATTTTTTTTCATAGATCAACCTTGGATCAAATATCACATAACATAATTTCAAAGCTTAAAGATTCTCAAGGGAAAGAGCTCGTCCCTCACAAAGAAATGGAATCTTTCATAGTTTTGCATTTCCTTAGCATAGGAGAGGAGCCTCTCATCAATAGATCTTAGTTCATTGAAAAATTCACAAAGTTCATTCCTAAGCTTGTAACTAGGGAAGACAACCACAATATTAACAGACCAGTGTCTAAAGAGGAGGTTACTGAAGTTATCAATGAGATGCAAAATGGGAAAGCTCCTGGCCTTGATGGTTTCAATGTAGACTTCTTCAAAGCATGTTGGAAAACAATCAAACAAGATATCCTTGATGTTGTGGAGGACTCTAGAAGATATAGAACTATTTTGAAGGCTCTTAATGCCTCTTTCATAACTTTGATTCCAAAGCAGGAAAAGGCTATGAGACTAGACCGATTCAAAGCCATATCCTTATGTAATGTAGTGTGCAAAATTATTTCCAAAGTGATTGCTAATAGACTCAAGCCTCTTGATCCTACTCTCATCTCAGAGGAAAAAATTGGATTTGTGGAAGGAAGACAGATTCTCAACAACATCAAACAAGCTCATGAGGTGGCACACTCTCTAAAGAGCAATAAGCAAGCTCATATGATCATGCAGCTTGACCTAGAGAAAGCTTATAATAAGCTAAGTTCGTCTTACATCAGGGAAGTTCTAAGATCTTATGGCTTCAACCACAACTGGATAAGACAGGTTATGGCCCTTATATCCACAACCAACTTGTCCATTTTTCTTAATGAATCTCCCTCTAGAACCTTTATGCCTTTTAGGGGTCTTAGGCAAGGGGATTCGCTCTCCCCTTTCCTCTTTGTTCTCATGATGGAAGGGCTAGGAAAAGCGATCAATATGGTAAATTATGAAGGAAAAATCCAAGGTCTGAAACTTACTCCGGATGGTGCTGCTTCTACTCATCAACAATTTGTGGATGACAGAATGTTGTAGGGCATCCCCATGGTCAAGGAAGCCAGGGCCTTCAGAGAAAATCTTGAACGACTTCACATTGGCAGTTGATATAGAGGTAAGCCTTGACAAATCAAAGGTGTTATTTTTTAACACTAACATTGCTATTCGAAGTAACCTTACCAGAATTCTTGGGTTTTAAAGGGATCAATTACCTTCTAAGTACCTTGTAATGCCTCTTACTGACAAAACTCTAAGTAAGGGAGTGTGGGATATGGTAATTAATAAACTTCAAGACAAAGTTACGAAATGGACCTACAGGTCTTTGAATCTGGAAGGGCATCTTGTGCTTACTAAGGCTATCCTGCAGGCTATACCCATTTTCATGTTTTCAGCTCTTCCTGCTCCTAAAGGAGTTATGCAACAAATGAGGAGTATTCAACAAGATTTTTTTTGGGGCAAGGGGGAAGAGAAAAGGAAGTGGGATTTGGTAGCTTGGGACAAGATCTGTAAACCTAAGGCCCATGTTGGTTTGGCACTGCATGACCCTGAAATCCTCAGTAGAGTTTCAGGAGCCAAACTTTGGTGGAGGTGGCTCAAGGAATCGGCCATTCCTTGGGCCAAATTTTGGAAGCAGAAATATGTAAATAATTGGCAGGAGAGGGATCATTTCCGAATGTATGGGCTCATCAAGGGCTCCCACATTTGGAACCTTTCTTGGGAGAATAGATCCATCGTCAAGAAGCATAGTTTTTGGGAGATCGGAGATGGGAAACTTACACAATTTTTGGAGGACAACTGGAAGCAGGAACCAAATCTTTTTAGGGAACGACTAATTGTTCTCAAAAATGACACTGACAATAAAGGTTTACTTATAGTAAGTGACTTTTGGGATCAGGTAAGGAACAATGGTAAATGGAGAGTGTGGAAGGATCTTTCTTATATTAAAGAGAGTCATTTGAAGGCCTAGGCAGAGTCTCTTTCTCTTCACTTGGAGTAGAGGAAGATTTTGGTGTCATCCTCATCTGACCAACTGAGACAGGCTCGAAACACCGAAGATTCCTTCAACCTCAAAGAAGCTAATCGCATGGCCCTCAGTTTTGATCATCCAAACCCTGATTAGGTTTGAAATGACCTTTGGTGGAACTCATAATGGATGAAAATCAAGTTGTTTATGTGGTTAGTTCACCAAAAGAAAATTCTCACATTGGAGAATCTTCTAAAAAGGTGCTTTGTTGGCCCATCCAAAAGTGACCTATGTGGCTTACAGGAGGAGACAATGGAACATTTATTAAACCTCTCCCCTTCACCTCAACCGTGTGGGATTGGGTGACCTCAGTCCTCAAGCAAATTGACAGGGACAGACTCAGCATCACCAACACTTTGAAGAATTGGAGGAAATACTTCTTAGGTAATGAAATCATTAACAAGGCTTGGACTCTAGTTCCAGGCTTCATTATCTGGGATGTCTGGAAAGAACACAATGGCGGGATTTTCAAGAACAAAATAGGCTCGACCCAGAACATCATTGTCCAAATTTTGCAATAGCTCAAAGATATAGTAGGAGCCCTAATGTGGAAAATTCCTGAGGGCCATCCATCTCCCTAGGATGCTAGCATTCTGCTGCAGTTGGGTCTCCATTCTCTGGTTCCCTAAGGCACTGACAAGGGTGTGATAAAAAAAACTGCTAGTAAAGATATCTGGCAACCTCCTCCTTATGGTTTTTTTAAAATCAATATAGATAGGGCTTCTAAGGGTAACACAGGGATGGCAGGATTTGGTAGGGTCATAAGAGATGAGCAAGGTCGCATAAAAGATATATTTCATAGTCATTTGGAGACTACCACCAATAACATGCCAGAGCTCATGGCCTTAGAGCAATGCCTGGAAATCCTGGTGGAGTCAAATTTACACAATGCCATCATTAAAGCTAACTTCGAATTGGTCATTAATGCGACCAAGAAAATGTGTAATGGAACGACACCTGGAAAAGTCTCGAAACATTGGAGGTAATCGTAGGTCTTTTAGCGTATTCATTCCCACTTGTGAACCCTAAGAACTGTCAGCTTCATTCATGTGCAAAGAAAAGCCAATGCATTAGCTAATCGTCTGGCGAATGAAGGGGTGCTATGTAAGGAAAGCTATATTTGGCATGATTGGGATTATATACCCTCTAGTAAATTGTACGATGATTGTCAATGTCAGGCTACCAAAGACATGGAGCACTTCCAAACCATGAACAATGAGCAGGAGGAAGACTAGCGGAAGGAGGAGAGAATGCAAGCCCTTGAGCCACAGTAACTCCTAACTATAAAAACTCAAATGAAGAGAGGAGAAAAGAAGTGAAGTGTTGAAGCACAATAACCATTGGATCTAGTAGATCAATGGATGAGTTTTGTTCGTGATGTGCAATCAGGATTAAGTCGCATAAGGTGGAGCTTAGAAATGAAAGGTGAAGTTTCAATCTAAGTTCTAGCAAATGTTGAATGGTGAGATTCGATATGGACTGTCGGATCAATATGGTGGATCTACGGTGATCAATAGACTAGCAGGCATAGAAGAGAATGGAAGTCCTTGAGCCTGGTTGAAATGATGCAGTAAATCCTAACCGTTGATCCCACAGTCAATGCTTTCATCATAGTCAACTATGGGGGTCAAGAGCTGGTTAACCCATTTTCTTTATGAAGGGTTGTAGACCATAGGATTTAATGGCCTTCATCATCCAACGGATATCGCGCTGGAAAGGGATTGAACGTTAACCTCAAGGACGAACCCAAACATTTATAGATTAAAGTGGCTTAATCCTTATCGATTTCGTAAGGATGTTAAATGTCATGTAAGTGTTCCGAGGGTGATGTCACTATAGCCCGTCATATCAAATGGGTTTTGATATACGGCGCTAGATCACTGAGCAGCTCTATGGATCAGAGGAAGTATTAATCGTTCGATTGAAGGTAAGCTCGATGGTGGTGATTGAGCGATTAGGCTTGGTTGAGGAGACCCGAGAAGATTATCGGTGTGGTTTCAATTTATTTGAAGTCCGGTTGCTTTCACATTTCGCATGTGAGAGCGGTGAACTCATATGATGGTGCGATGCAATCTTGCTATAGTCATTGATATGGAAGATGAGATCAACGCTGGAAAACGGAAATTGCATATCGCAAGTTGGGAATCTGATGTGCATATGCTTTTGATGCTTTGTAACTCCGCGATACGATGTATGATTTTGGGTTTTGGGGATCCTATTGTTTGTTAACCAGCAACGGGTCAGTCTTTTGTTGGTCTTTACACTTGTAAAGACGTGTACCATCTGTAATGTTTTTATCAGTTAATTGAAGGCTCTACTCTTAATTGACCAAAAAAATTATTATATCCTAGGAATATGAACACTTGTATTAATAAACCCAAACGATTGATATTATAAACCCAAGGGAATAAGAAACCAAAGGGACCAATACTAAAACCCCAAGGGAATAATATTAAACCGAAGGGATTAATATTATAAACCCAAGGTATATAAATGCTAATATAAATATTATAAACCTAAAATAAACATGGTATACCATTGTCAACCATGGTTGATTTTTATATTGGAACCATATTTGTCACAATGTGACATTGGACCATAGTTGAGCATGACTGATTTCAATATTGAGACAATCTTTTTCATAATGCGATTAATAAATCCAATGGATTAATAAACCAAATGAATTTAATTATAAATCCAATCCCTTGGGTTTATAATATTCTCCCTTAGGTTTGGAGTATCAATCGATTTCATTTTAATATTTAACCCTTTACGCAACATTAATTATAATAATTATAATAATTATATAATTATAATTATTCATGAATTAATAATTATAATTATTTTGTAATTATTCATATTAATATTTCATGTTTAATAATTTATAATTATCAAATATATGCTGCGCCCAATTGATTATTTATAATTACATTAGGTTATAGATTTTGATTGTATGATTATTATTTAATAAATAAATAATTAAAACTAAATTAAAATTGAAAAACCATAAAGCTGAAGCTGAAACCCCTTGTAGGATAGACGGAGTCCTTTGTCAAAGACTCCTCTTCTTTTGTTAATGAACTAAAAGATATGAGATTTGAACCTAGTGACAATATTGTCAGTTTTGATGTAGTTTGCTTGTACACTAGCATCCCCATTAAGGAAGCCGTTGATGTCATCTTTCGCCTCACTGATCTCGACATGACCAAGTTTGTTGATATATGCCTAACCTCTACTTTCTTTTTCTTTGAAGGAGAGTTATATGAACAAACCTATGAGGTTTCCATGGATTCCCCGTCGTTCCCTATCGTTGCTAACCTGTTCATGGAAGATTTTGAATCAAAGGATTTATCCTCAACTTTATTTAGACTGAAACTTTGGAAAAGATTTATTGATGACACCTATACCATATGGCAGCACAGACCTGAGAAATTAGACCTTTTTTTTCAACATCTCAATAATCAGTCTAAATCCATCCAGTTCACAATGGACCATGAGGCCAATGGTTGCCTTCCTTTTCTTGACATCCTCATTTCTAGGAAAATTGATGGATCTTTTTCCCATGAGATATAACAAAAAAAGACTCATACTGAGAAGTATCTTCATGCTAATTCTCACCATTTTCCTGTTTCGAAGATAGGTGCTCTCAACACGTTAGCCACTTGGACTCTTAGAATTTCTGATGAAGACCATTTTTCTAAGGAAAAGCCCCATCTCCTTAATGTTTTTGTCCGAAATGGTTATAGTAGGCAGCAAGAAGTCAAAGTTTTCCTCAAAGCGAGCAAGGTTCCCAAGGTCAAGAAAGAACCCATTATTTGCAATTTAGGAGTCCACCTCCCCTTTATCCAAGGGACAATAGATAAGATTGCTAGGATCCTTAAGAAGCATAATATTCCTTCGACCTTTAGACCCCTCAGCAGCATTATAAGTTCCCTTAAGTCTGTTAAAGACCGCGTAAACCTTATGGATATGTAAGCCATTTATATCACCCCTTGTTCCTGTAGAACTTCATATATTGGTGAAACTGGTCATTCTGTTAATCAAACGATTAAGGAACACGCTACTGATATCAAGCATGGGAGGACCAAATCTTCTAGTTTAGTTGAACATGCGAAGAATACCAAGCATCATATATGCATTGAGGAGGCTAGTGTTATCACTAAGATTTCTCATTTCCATCATTGTAAATTTAGGGAAGCCATTCAAATTGAGAAGTATTCTAGTAATATTAATAGGGACAATGGCTTTAACATCAGTAGCTATTGGATTCCCGCCCTCTCATCTTAGTCTTTGTCTAGGCCCCGTGTTTATTTTTTTTAATAATATAGATATTTTACACATTTAATTCTTGATTGGTAGTTTTGTCTTTGATATATAC